>DWGJ01000989.1:0-23133 GCA_018246895.1 Aspitha aspitha aspitha
GTGTCGATTTTAAATATAAGCTTATTATAGTTTAAAAATTAGATAATAAATAATAAATGATTTAGTAATTGTAATCACATTAAATAATGAAATCGTGTTTTAAATTTGTACGCCGTAAAAGGCAACATATGGAGTGAACTAACAATTCTGTAACATCTCTAAATGTATCCATATTTGTGCAAATAAATGTCTTTGTCATTGTCTTTGTCTTTGTCTATCAATTTATGTCATTAACATTATACGTCTCCTCCAACCGCATCAGAGCAGCATGACGTGGAGGCAACAACTGCAAGCGCCACAAAAATTCTTAAAACCTGTAATTGTAGGATTTTTTATTTCAAATAAATCACATAACATCGCATTTTTATTTCTTAGCTTGTAAACCGGATTGAACTAAACTGCCTATATCCGATCAGCTTGATTGTGTAGTGAATCTATCTGAAGATCGAATAACCCGATACAACGACGTCGGGTTGTTGACGGGTATCGGCAAACTTGGCTCGCCCTCAGTAACCGGACCGCGCGCACCTGATAACTTACTTGTAATTTATTACAGTCTTCTAACTACATACATACATACAAATTGTCACGCTAGGTCCCTAACGCGGTAAGCAGAAAGCAGCGAGTGCCAAATATCTCTGTCCTTACAAACCTGCCGTGCTTCATCTACATTCATCACTCTCTTAATGCATACACGCCGGTTTTACCTACCTAACTACATATATAAAATGTAGGTTTAGATAAACACTTAATGTATTTTTGTCTTTCTCCGTTCCTGCTTCCTGTGCTTTCATTACGTCTAAACTATAAGGTATATTTAAGGTATGTAAGATATAATATTATGTACCTATCACAGTGGAATAATTTAACGAAATTTTAATGTTTTTGTCTTTAATATATCATGCAATTTTTGCATTTGTATGCAACCTAGAATTTTTGCAATTGTGTAATACTTTTTACATGTTCTTTAAAATCTTAAGTCATTTTAGCCTTTTCTGCTTATTACTTATGGCTTATGTAATTATGTTTGAAAAGTTTCAATAATGTATTATAGAAAAACCTTACAAACAGTTATTGATGTACGATATGCGCCTATTTTATTTAACAATGTTTGTAATTAAGGAATCTTTACCAACGGCCGTGTATACCCACTTGTGATGTTTGTAATAAATAATTAAGCTGACCCGCACACCACACATTCCTGCCCAGATGACGGCGACATCTTAAAATATGGCCACCCTTTCTTCAGCTGACTTACCCCCGCTCACACCTCACCGGGGGGTTCATTATAATTAATAAATGACCTTAACGGTCCCTTATGCCCATAAGAGGAGCAGTAACATGTTTACTTGTTGATGAAGTTATATAAATTATATTTGCTATGTTGGGATATGTTGAAATCTTGATCTAGGTGTTTCATTTTATGTACTATTGCCAAAGTAATATTACAGTAAATAGAAGCCTTGGCTTTACAATTTAAAATCCACCATCTTTTATATTACACGAGTTAATTAACCTATCGGACACTTGGTTTAGTGCAAACATATATAATAGTTACAGGTAAACGTTGCAGATCGATTAAAAATTTCAGTATTCTGCAGCTGAAATCGTCCAGCCGGTCGACCATTAATTACTTAAATTTAATTCATATGAGACCCGCGCACCACTATTTACATTCACAAACGGTACCCCTACCCGCATCTCGCAACCCTTGAGAACAAACTTGCCGTCCCTAAGACGCTAACTCCTAAGTAGAGTTTCTTTGATAGTGCGCTCTGCTGCTCTTGAATAAAGGCCACCGGGTCGATAGAATTTTGATCTGTAATTTTATAGCTTTGACGCAGATATCCTCCACGCTTCACGGATTGTGGCAATCTGGCCGAAGTTGCTCGTTTTCGTTCAAATTTGCTGAATAGCCGTAGATCTGCGGCTTATTTTATATATAAATTAGTATCAATAGTCATATCATTAGTTAAATCTCGTGTTTATTTAATGTTTATATTTAATGTTATATATTTAATGTTTCGTGTTTATTTAATTTAGCTTATATAATGATCGTGGTAAAGAAAACAACAATATACATACATTGAACGCATTTTTATTAACTTAAAGATACATATGTACATCTGCACAATCAATTCAGAGTACGTTCTAACATATATAACGAAATGGGCAATGAATTTGTATAGATACAGCGAGTGTTCTTTTATTTAAAAATAGCAAAACTCCCTAAAAGGGTATCTTACAAATCTTTAATTCTTAAACAGAATCAAGAAGGTCTAATAAGTAGAGAGATCGTCCCACGGAAGGGGATTAGCCCTTATCACAGCACGTAAAGCGGTGATACTTATATGAGTGCCCCTTTTATTGCATTATGCGAGGAAGGGTTGCCCTTAGCTTCGTGTTCTTAAGACAGGAAGAATTTATAAATAAGTTAAGACGAGGGCCCGCCTGGTTCATCGTCGGCGTCTGTTTTATCATATTTAAATTATTATAGTCAGATGTGGAACGTGTACCTAATTGCTGTACTTTGTTAAGATAATGTACCTTTGGCGCGACTCTACTTTTGTTTTCTTGTTTTGGAGCGATATAAATTCACAAGAGGACGCGCGGCTCCGCCCAACTTTCTCGTTCTGTTTTTGTTCGGACGCTCCTTAAAGGAAATAAAATTTGTTATGCAGCCATTTGGAGGCCGTAGGTGCTATGAATTATGCGCCAAGATTTGGTTGAGGCATCCTTTAACTACAGAGTCGGAATGTTTTATGTCCATATATCTAATACAAATAGCCATTGGAACACAACACTAACACAAATTTCAGTAAATGTCTTTATTTTAAATAAACATTTATATAATTTCACAAGTCAAAATAATCATCTGTTGTAACAAATCAGACGATGCTATGTAATTATAAACATTCAATTTTTAAAATTTTAAATTAAAAAAATGCATATGGGTCGTTTACTACATTTTGTTTTAAAAAGCGAAACGGTGTTCCAACGGGAGTTTATAATAGAGTCATATAAATCAAAGCATGTTAATACGAGCGTAATATATATACAGTACAAATACACAGATGAACCAAGAAAACAATGTGTAATTCATAATAGAATAATATTTTCCATCATAAATCACGTTTAAGTGTTGTTTCATTTCCTAAGGAACCCTCGCATGCAGCACACGCATCGAAGGAATAAGTAATTGAAATTTGAAACGAACTTTGGATTTTACGTAATGTTTTCACCCTACTGCTTGTGAAATTATTATGAATATCCGTTCCTTTACGGGATAGGCACGTCTTAAAGTAAATGATTTATCTTTTCATAAACTGGCAAATGTAGAGAATGTTTTCTTTACAATTTTCCACGGTGGCTGCATTAGGTATGACTCAATTTATACGCTTGATATTTTTAAGCTTTAAGCGGTTGTAGCTACGACACGGTTACAAATTACATGTAGTCTCTAAAGGAAAGTAACGGCGGTCATAGTATTTTTTATGTAAGTGCTGTTTAAATTTATTTTAATCACAATAAATATTTTTTTAAGTAGATCCCACGTAACTTCACTTTACAATATACTTACAATATGAACATGTAATATATTTCGACCCGTATAGATACTATGTATAAACTACATAAAGCTTATATATTTTTAAATCCCATAAATCAATGAAAAATCTTTTACTACAGAGAAATATTCGAGATACGTACGCACGTAAACACAGAATAAAGATATAATTTACTTAAGATATTAGATCTGGAATGCATTAGTTTATGTTTTGGGATGTTATCCAAGTAACATGGAAATTTTGCCGCCATGAATTATGTAGAGATGCGCGATAGGTACGTAAAACTACTGACAAAGTTTTGAAGTAAATTTAAGGAGCATTTTTAAAACTTTTCATGTTACGATTATATTCCATGGAATTATCTTGTGTATAACGAGTGTTAACGGATACGCAGATAACCTATTGTTATTTACTTATATAGATACCTAATCTGATTGCTCTATCAGAGCAATGGAGACGATTTTAATTATAAAATACAAACAATTTTTTACTTTAAAAGATACGGCGACATAGTATTTTCTAAAATAGTCAAAAGACAGAGGTTCTTACTGGATAAATGCCTTAAAATGAATTGTGCAAATTAAGAGTACTGAAAAAAACATAAGTAATAAAGATTTTATTTCTCAAGTTTTTCTATGCATATTTTCTCAACTATCACAGCCCGGGGCACGACACATACATGTAACTTGTAATCCACAAGAGGTCGGCTAGTATTGCGTGGTATTTCTTTCTGATGTTGACAATGTTGGTACACATTAAAATTGCCTTTTGAGTTTTATAAAAATTAGCATTTACAGGGATAGCATTAACAAAACAAGCTTATAATTAAACCAGCGAGGCGTGACAGTAGCGGCAGAATTATCTAGACACGTAATAAAAGTAATAACAATTATGCGTTGAATTTAAACAACAGAATAAAAGCCATAAACGACTAGAGCGCACTCTCAGATCAAATCACGCGCTTAGAATATCCTTAATTTGACTATTACAACGCGGTGCAAGATGTTCGCAACACCAATAAACAATGGACGAACGGAGCGCGAACGTAGAAAGTTTGGTGCGCGCGGTGAGTGCAGAGGACCCATAATTAGGGTTGGAAATTTCGGCACATTGCGGCCCAAACCGCAGCCGGCTTCTTGTCTTATTATTAATTCCGTAAGACGTGGCCCCGATGTCCAAGACGTGCGCTGAGATTCGAGACAAAAGTCACAAGGGCGGAAGGGACGCCTTCTCCTCCCTCGCCCCTCCAGTACGTGTGGCGCGTCGACAAGCAATATGCAGGAGTGTGGGATTTACAGGTGGTTTTAATAACGGCAGCCACTAATGTCGCGAGATGAATACTTAATGGATGGATCATCGCCGGATTTGGAAGCTGAAGCGAAGACGGTTGACTTGAGTCGTGTTATGTTTATCTCTAGTGAAGCAGGAACTGTTGTTTTGTACAATATAATATTGTATAACAAATATTACATGTAAGCTAAAAAAATTTTAACTGTCATGTTAAATGCAGAAGTTATTGCATCGGAACTGTTATGATAAGTGAAACTAACGTATTGTTACATTAAAATACTGTTTAAATTATAATATCGAGTTCATCGTTAACGGGAAACATCCCATATCTCTTTCCAGTGAATTTAGTTACAAAGTGCAAATGCCTTTAAGATGGTTTCCTTGGCAGCGGTTTTCAAAAACTCGTTAGGAGGTCCGCATTCTGTGGTGGAGGGTCACGTCCTGCTACGGTCCGCTAGAAAACAGAATGTTATATAGCAATTCGTTACGACGCCCCTTTGGGTGTTGCACTATGGTAATTCGGAAAGCAATATTGTAGTTTGTTACTACGGGAAGTTTAAATTCTCGTGTATCAGTTACTTAACAAATAATCAAACCGGCGGCAATGGGAAAGGGAGTTAAAGAGAACTCATTTTTATTTTTGTATTTTAGATCAACACTTACTCGTATTGAAAACTTAATTTGTATTCTTGGAGTAAAACTGAGTAATTTT
Organism: Aspitha aspitha aspitha; assembly: GCA_018246895.1. Lineage (NCBI taxonomy): Eukaryota > Metazoa > Arthropoda > Insecta > Lepidoptera > Hesperiidae > Aspitha > Aspitha aspitha. Next base: position 5,569 of record DWGJ01000989.1, read on the forward strand.
TTAGTATGTGTTAATATTAATATCTCCGAAATAGCTGAAGAGGCTTGACTATACTACACTGTTATTTTTTACATATATATGTATATGTTTATATCGCTATATGTTATAGATTATATATTACATATTAGCTATTAAGCCCTTATCTTATTGATAGATAATATGTTACGAGATTGTTTCGTAATTGCCTTTAAAAATGGTAGCAGCGGTTCCCCACACGTTGATATCTTGAGTAACACACGTTAAAGGCATTTATTGCGAATTGCTCGCACGGGAACAATAGAATGGCTAAAGAGCGTGAACTGACTGATCACAGGATATATTGTTCAATCGTTTTTATTGGTACTTTTGTTGACAAATTCTATAAAATAGGAATTATCTGGTGTTACGACTATGACACATTAAGTCGGAATTTACTTAAAATCATTACTCAGTAGCAATAGTTATTTGTGTCGAAGACTTTTAGGGTCGCTAAAAACATTACAATGTGATGTTTTACCCGATATAATAGGGTTGTTCAAGCAAACCATTGCATAACAATTAAACAACTATTTCATTGACAACTATTATTTACTATGCTTTAATTGTACTAACAGACCGATCAATGTTAATAAGGAGTTTGAATTCAATAAAATAGACAAGCGCTTGATCAGATTAAGAGGTAATTTTTACTCCGGCACGTACCGCATTGGTATTACAAGCGTTTATCGGCAAGTGTTCGCGCGGGAACAATAAAGAGACTTTAGTGCGCGAACCTGAGTTACTACAAGACGCATTGCTCAATCGCTTTTATTGCTTTTTGGACTGTATCTATTACATTTCGTAACTGATGACCGATTCGAGTGAAATAAGTGTGCTTATTTCACACCAATCTATCACCCATTCGTTTCATTCAGTCTTTTCAAATTGTCAATTCAAATTGCATTCCCTATTACCTAATACCTTTATACGTTCATTTTAGTCATTAAAACTATATATTTACCTATTTTATGACTGTGGTATAGTAACTACATAGTATAAAATAAAGTCGCTTTCTCTGTCCCTATATACCTATGTATGCTTAAATCTTTAAAACCACGCAATGGATTTTGATGCGGTTTTTTTTAATAGATAGAGTGATTGAAGAGGAAGGTTTATATGTAAAGTAATCATGGTACAGGGAAAGGGGAATTGTTTTACTCAAAATTTAACGAATGCGGGCAACGGGCAGTAATGAAAAAATCAAAAGTTTTAGTCATTTTTTCAGTGAATGTCATAGACTATATATTTTATAACCGTGCAAAGCCGGGGCGGGCCGCTAATTCTTATATAAAATATACAGTATTGCTTATTGTTTAAATTCCTCTAAGATGATTACTTGCTTATATTATAAGGGCCCTTCTAAGCCCTAATATCACCTTTCTAAGAGACCATCCAGGTCTAATGTCCAAAGGAAGACAGAGAGGAACCGGTTAGAATATTTAAAAGGAATTTATTTGAAGAACTTAACTTAATAAGAAGATTATTAAATTTGAATACCACTTAAAATAATTTTTAAAATTGCTTGAAAAATGTAATAATAATAACTGGAGACAATTCCACACAGCTATCTGATCCCAAATTTGGCAATTTGGCAATTGTCTGTAACCGGACATATCACAAACATACATACCTATTTGTACCCTGACTGCAAAACCGGAGGTCGTGGGTTCGATTCCCACCCAGGACAAACATTGTGTGAGGAGCACCTTTGTTTGTTCTGTGTCTGGGCGTAATAAAAACAATATTTATATAAGTAATATATCGTATGTATATATGTATGTATATCAGCTGTCTGGTCACCATAACACAGGCATTAAATTGCCTAATTTGGGATCAGACAGCCGTGTGTGGAATTGTCCCCAGTTATTTATTTATTTAATTTACTAATATTTCAAGCTGGTTCATTTTAATTTTATTTGATTGATTTACTATTATTAACGTTTTTACCTAGATTCCATTTCGTGTAAAATTTCAACAATAAAAAGTACCTAAGCACGTCAGTAAACACGTCTCTGTTAATGCCAAAGGAGTAGTGTATTAAATAAAAAAATAATTATTATTTTAAATAAGGTGGACAGACATTTTAATAGTTGACCTTATATACCATAAGACCAAAGTGCGAGAGACTAAAGGAACGCCGTGAAAAATATTCCAGATTTCCCAAAATATGGCGGTATTTCAATATTTTGACTTATTTCAGTTTTGCCAATCGCTCGCTCCGAATAAGATCAAGCCACTTCGATAAATGAATCGCTCTCGAGACATCGAAGTCAACGAGCGTTACAGATTAGATTTTATCCGTTCCAAATAACTTTCAAGTAAACTTGTACTCGGATTCAAATATAATTAACGGGTAAAAATGTTAATTACTAGGATAAAAATATAAGAGAGAACTTACAATAGAAGTATATATATATAACAAAGACATGGAAATTGACAAGATTGACTAAATAGGAAGGTACGCTTTGTCTAAACGTTGTTGCCGACTCCAAATTCAAACATGATCAATCAAGTTTCATTTTAAAGCTATTGATTTAATGTAACGTACTTTCATAAAGTCATAATATTGCTTGTCGAGACACACCAGGACCCAAGCAGGATATTGTTGCTGTTTGCTGTTGAGGACTGTGTGGTCAGCTGGTTGTCCTGCTGTATCAGATAAATGGGTTATTCACTTTCAATTAACTTTCAATATTTCACTGAAACATAACCAACAAGTGGATTTAAATAAAAGCTTCTCCCTCGATAAAAGCACTAACATGACGTAAAGGCAAAGGAGGTGGAGCTTAAGAGCTAAACTACTTCTAGAATTACCGACTGCAGAAAATATAAAGTTAATTTCCGCTGGATTGTCGTGGACGTAGATAGAAACTTCACTTTCATTGTTCGCCGTTACTTCGAACAAATTGGCACTTTTGTCTTGGAACTTTCCCGAATGTCGACTACTAGTGACATAAACTTCACGCAAGTTTTATACTGGACATATTTTATACCGTATATAACTCCGTTTGTGAAGCAATTTTACGAAAAAATTCCGATTTGTGTACATTATATGTACAACACCACGCCGTTAATGTAGATTTTAATACAGTTTGATTGAAGAAGTTTCTTCATACATTACGTATTTATAATCACCCGTCAAATATTTTTCATTATTCCTAACGGGCGTGTTACAAAATGTATTGTCTATTAACAATAACATAGTTTACCATATTAAAGGACTTAAAAATAAATATATTCTAAATAGGTACATTAACGGGGTCGGAATGTCACTACTTTTGAACATAAATACGTCTAATGGTAATGTCCTTGAACCGAATATTATAGTGTCCCCTTTGTCCTTACACGTGCGATCGCCTCGTCAATGTCAATGGAACAATTATATTGAATTGGATGATTACAACTAGAAAATTACTTACTTATTTAAAATCATTTAGAAAGCGATCCAAATTTTTTATGCAGTAAATAGTCTTGACTAAGTAAAACTGACTAAAATCATGAAAATGTTATTATTATTATCGTATCAAAAACTAAACGATACAGGTAGGTACTAAAAACTAAAAAAATACCCTCAACGAGAGCAGTATTATTTTTGCGAGCGACGTTAGTAGCAGTTTACATTTACATTCCACAATAAAATGTTAGTATCTACCTACGACTATCTCATGAGTCAGTAGGTATGCCAGCCTCTAAAAATACGCGATACAGGGTCGAGGTCGCAGTAACTAGCTAAGTCAACGCCACTTTGGCCGTGACTTTACAATATCAGAATATTTATCGCCAGTGAATTTTTCTTTTAAACCCTTTTATTTTTACACTTAGATATCGATCCTCACTCAATTATAATATTTAAAATAGTCTAATATTAAACCCTGTGCGTGTTGGCACGATCTGAAAGTTACCAAATAAAAAAAACAAAAAGACGGCATCAATGAAGATGTTATGGAAAACTTCAACAAGGCGTTTTCATTCACCATTATAGCAAATGCCTTCATAATAACAAATTAATGCCCAATTCAATTACATTGAAAAATGTATCTACATATACATACATATATGTTTAATATTGCTGAAATAAAATGTAAGAGTAGGTTTATATTATAATGTATTACAGATTTACTCTACAAGTTAATTTAAAACTGGGGCATAAGTTGTGGGAAAATCTAAAAATAAGATATTAACTATTCTCTTTTATATACAAAATACACGACAAGAATATAGGTATATATACATAGAAAGCGTAACAATTGTTTCTACACATTTACTTACATTTGACCTAGAAAATGCCATGCGTGTACCGATTATACTAAATAACGATGCATATATAAAACTTAATAACACGCACGCAAGTTAGTAAAGTTGCAAAGTAAGTCATATTTATACATGCAACATCACAGTCGTATATACCTAAATATGTATAGGTATGCCTCAAATAATCAGGGACAGCCTCGCTAACTAGCGGAGTCAACACTACAATGACTAAGGGACCACGGTTTTGGACTTTCATAGGTTTCCGCTGCCGAAAAAATTACATAGTTTTTGAGGTTATACAGAACTTTCAAGAACCATTTTTATACTTTAAATTATCCTACTTTAACTGCGGTTTCACAACCATAGACAAAGTGTAGGTATATGTACCTATGTATAAAATATTAAATAACAAATACGTTGAAACAAAAATTTCTGTTACTATTTGTACTTCATTTTATTTTCTTTTGGCACAAAAGTATTCAATTAAGAGTTATTTTTAACATGCTAACTTTGACGCCAACCACTAAGATTTTCATAGCGATAGAAAATATATTAAACGTTACGTTAAATATTTAAATTGGATATTTTAAATAAATTTCGAAACCAAAATGCAGCTCTAGATTATGATCTTAAAAGATTCTTGTTCACTCTAGTTTTATACAGTCTATTCCCGGTTGGATATCCAAAAAACCAAAGACTCGACTGAAGCAAGATTCCTTAGTCATGTCTTTGCAGCTATTACAGTTATGTACATCCCGAATACTTCAGTTTGGGAAAAGTTCAAATGAAAAAAGTTTACCAAGAGCGTAACGTATCGTATTTACGAAGTTTCTATTCAGAATCCCAAATGACCTATGAAACTAGGTTCGCACAATTTATACTCCTCCTTTTTTGTAGTCATTTACAATTTTATTTTACTTACAAGGACAAGTAAATGTGCTCGTTTATTATTATGTATAAATATGACGCTATATATGAAAATTCATAGACACATTGAAATGAATAGGTACATATTTTGCAACTTAGGCTAGTTTACATAAAACATTGTGGCTTTAATAACATAAAAACTGGATTAATATTCGCATACATTTTATATATTGAAAAATACATACGGTATGTATATATCGTCAGGCCAGGTCCCTAATGGGGTAGAAAAATACATTGTATAAAATAAAGAAGCTGCGTTAATATTAAATTTCGTCGATTGCACAGCGTTTACTACAATTTATATAAAGTTATGAAACCAATGACCACGTAATCAGTCATAACTGTTTCAACATTTCGATTTCTAATTTAATTCACGAATTTGATTCTTGGAGTATGAACTGGAAATGAGTAGGCTAATGCGATTCATCGAAGCAAATTCCAAATTCCAACAACATCGTTAATAATGCCGTTTAACTTAAACACAGTTTAAACTTGATGAATAATTTAAGATTCTTAATTGTGCCATATAATGTGTTGGAGAACATATTTAGTTAATTAAGATTAAATTCTTGGTCTTGCTACTAAATGTTAAAGATGTTCAAGACAAACTAGTCCCTAGTGGTAGAATTATTTTCGCAGACCTGAAACTGCTATAACATACTAAAATTTATTAAGATAAACGTAACCACTGAAAAGGAAACCATTTTTAACATTAACATGGTTATCCATGAATTTGGTAGTAACAGTGCTAAACTAATAATAATATCTTGTGACACCCTCACACGCGACCATCTGATGCCAAATTAAACATAGCCTACTATGGTGTCCAGACAGCTGATAAACTACATATAAACAATTTACCTATACAGGTTACTACATGTATGCACCAAATATAATCACACAAATGTTTGTTCGAATGGAATCGAACCCACGATATAGTCACGGGCCGCAACAACAGGATTAAAAGGCCGGACAGAACTAAGAAATTAAACCGTATTATGAGAGGAGACCCGTTTATAAATATGGAAAACAAGACAATAAAACATGGAGCTTAGTAATATCAGTATTCCAATTCCAACGTTTGCATCGCGATATATTGTTCCACGAAAATTTCCTAAAACCACTGAACGATGGCTACCCTACAAAACAGGAAATCAGTGTTTATCTTATCTGGGAGGCGCGACGGGACTGTTTACCTGGTCCGCTTTCTTCGGTCAAATCATAGTTGTTTTCATTGCTATTGTTTGCGAAATTGTAAAACAAAATGTGTTTTTGGATCTGTTTCGGATGTTTATTGTCAAGGATAAGTGATATTTATTATAAAGCTGTTAAGATGATGCAATCTACGAGTATACGAGGACCTATGCACGTTTGTGATGTATTGTTTATTTTGAATACACCATGCTTACTCGAGATAATTCTGCCAAATAAAAAACGTCTGAATAAAAGTAGGTACGTATAGTTAAGTATAAAAGGCGCTACTTATTCCAAATTGAGGATACACCATGATTACGAGTAGGTACGTCATATGGCAGATGGTTGTGAAATAACATTAGCTTAATTTATTAGTCCATAAAAATATAAAATAATAAATGTATCATTTAAGTCAATCTTTTTTATTGTGTGCAGTAAATGATGACACAAATTTACTATGGCTAAACATGTTAAGATTTTTTCCTTTTTTTACATAATGAAGATATCTCGATAAGACAAAAACGGTTGTATTACCTTGATTTGGAAACCAATGTGAAATATTAGGTTCGCGTTTTTGCTTAGTAATAAAAATAAAGTCATATATATTGGTTCATGGAAATTCAACTTCTGCGCAAGCAGACTCACGAGCAATAGCGAGCGAAAAAATAAAAAATAAAGTTCGTCACTTCAATACACATACGAATACTAAATTTAACCCCTTCTAGATTGAGTTTGAAGTTTCGCTCGCTACATTTGTAAGCAGTCTGGCACACTTCCTGTTTCCCTCGGTTATTATCAACACGCTAATTACAGAAAAATGCGGGTGCGCCCCAAATGGGATCGATGTTTCACTTAACAAACATCCATGTAATATCGCTTTAAAAATAAAAAACCGGCTTTTCAAAGTAGTAAGTACGTGTGTCAACGCTATAAGCTTGTTAGAACTGCCTTTTGAAGTATGTAAATGATAGTCAATTTATTAACAATTCACGTGTAACCAATTAAATCACTGTTAGTAGAATATTTCTATCAAGTTGTTATCGTTTAACTGTTGGGCACGTGTCTTCCAGTTACAATAATATGAACCAATGGCTTCTTATTGAGTGAGTGAATTGCGTTAACGATAAGAAAAAAACTTTAGTATGTAAATCATTTAAATAATATTTAGTTAAAAGAAAAAGAAATCTGCCTTTCTGCATGTATTTGGAAAAATTGGAATGTATTGCCACATGTTAGAATCAAAATAACAAAAAAATTTACTTACACACTGTTCATTAGTTATTATTACTACAAGTTATTATCGATCGCGTGCCGCGAAAGAACGACATATTCTCGCGTGTCATTCACTACTTGTTAAAAAGTTGTCCGCTAACTACATATATAGCCATACGTTTTATAACTAGCGCTATAAGCGCATTATTAATCAACGAAGAGACTAAAAAGTTTGAAAGCTATATGGTATGTTCGTTAACTCTAAATACTTTGTATGGGATAATCGTGCTCATATCGCTGCAGGTGAACTTTTTGTCATTAATTTAATTATCTATAAGAAACCACTTAAAGTTAGGATAAGCTCAAGGAAGTATCTTTTCCTTCCTGTCCTTTTATAGTTATCCCTTTTAAAACTTTCAAAGTGTCATAATAAGCACAAAAAACCATGCGTGATACTGATGCTAAGAAACTACACGAGATCACTTCTCGAAGCCTATCAAGCGACTTCCTTTGCATAAAAAAGCATATTGAACATGCGGGCGTGATGAGTAAAAAACTAATTTTCTGCATAAATAGGTAGATGCTAAAGGAAGAACGGAAACCAAGAAACCCTACTAAATTGCATATTCCAAAATAAAAAAATTAAAGACAGGCCGAATAGAAGATATGCCGAGTAGCCGATTACCGAATTTTGCTCCGAGACATATAAAGGATGTCGGCGCGTAAATGTGTATTACTTGTGCGTGCACTCTTATTCGTGGTTAGACATTGATGTGCATAGGCTGCAAAGATCATAGGTAGTTCATTTTACATGTACCTTAGTTGCGCCTTTCAGTTACCTACATTGCAAACTCGGCTCGAGCTAAAACTCGGTAGTCGTATATTCGGCCGAGTAGTTAAAGAATGGCCGAATACGGCGACTAACGAATTTTAAACGAGCACTCGGCTCCCTATTCGCTATTGACGTGTTCATTAAAATGCGAGCTAGTTACACTTCATTAAAGAACCCGAATTGAACCATTATCGTGACAATGACCCGTGGGTATTGTATCATCGTGTCATGGGAAAATGGCGACGAGCCGACGGGACGTGTGACCCTGCGAAATTAGTAAGAGCGCTTACAGAGCGTACTATGTAGTAATACGACTTTGGTATCGCAATACGAATGTAGATAAAATTATAAACGTTACCAATGAAACTTGTATTCAAGTGTGTAGGAATAAGTAACTTTGTACTAAACTATTGAAAAATGTGTAATATTAAGTATCTACATATTTTTTAATTTATCATTTTATATTTGAGTGTTTTAACAAATTAATTGGTTGCCATTTAGTGATGTTTCTATTGCTGTAAAACACACTTTTTATATAAAAAAACATAATAAAAAAATTTAAAAACCCGACTTCGTAAAAACATGAAAATGAAAAAAACAAGTCCGATAAATACTTGTAATATTGCCAACTTTTACAGTCAGGTCCAACATCTCGACCGATGAAAAATTGCCAAACAAATTGTTAATGCATGTGAATATTCCCTAAGGGTATGATTCCCACTGTAGAAACAGAACTACACAGATTCGCCACATAATGTAATCACGGCTTTGCCAAGAGTTGCTGCCAATCGGAATACGATATCGAATTGTCATTGGAAACGGAATAAAGAGTAAAATAACATACCTTTTAAAATATTTGACAGAATTTAATACAAATATGTTAAATACTACATATTTACTATTTGCTACTTCTAAAATTCTGAAGTCAAACTGTTTTAATTGTATGTGTAAACTGACAAATATCGGAAATGTGACAGGATTATTTTTACAAAATATTCCATTTCGTGCGCGTAATTATTAATTAATCTTAATTATTATCAATATTAAAAAATCATTGCTAATTTTTCGTTTATGTACTACAGAACAGTTAAGTTAGATGACGATACACAATGATGACTTAATCATCTATTTATCAGCAGATAACGAAATGCGCGTAAAAGCGGTTCTCGCAGTAATATTTGCCGCGGAAATTTTATTGCATCACCATTACTACTGCTATTACGCATATAAGTCGTCGCACATTGCGTTTGTCATTAGTTAGTTACCTTAGACTAATGTTCACGTGTAACATTAAGGTACAGATGTAAGCACGCACAGTAATCTCAACTCGACATGTAGCATGGATTACAATTAACTATGTATTTTTATGAGGAGTAGCAAGCGAATAGCAGTCCTATCGTCGAAGATAACTGTAGAATTAGGACTGCTACTGTTTACTACTTCATTTAATAATAGATGTTAATAATACCATTACCAATATTGTCAAACACGGCCAAATATTCATTTAAGTAGAACGTATATTAATTACGTAGCTGATTTTTGTGATACCAGCTTTATGGAGTCATTCTACTACATATATTTACGTTTCACCATAAACACGTCAATGTTTAATTAAAAACCCGCATATTTACATAATTAATTGAGTTTAATTGCATTTGATGTGAAATTCCTTTGATACTTGATATGTGGAACAAACATGTTGTAATTTAGTAATCGGATACTATAAATTTTAGATGATTTCACCTGCTTAGTTTAGGTGCATCATAAAATTAAATAATCCCATATTCTGTTATGTTAATGTGCCATAAAAACAATGGAGAATCGCTGGTTTATAGTGTTATTATTGCAGTATATTTCCGCGGTCTGTAAATTCATAGCTAACCGCGCGTTTCAACGTACGAACACGAGCCTCCTCGGACGGTTTAGTACGCAAAACATCAGGAATAAGTTGTACGAGATCAAAAGCAAGACGGGATGTTATCGTATCAATTATCCATTTCTTACTACCGTTCCTACTGACGTCCGACCAGTTTTTGAAGGTCAGAATGTAAATGTCTGTTTTAACCCACCATTACACTTATCACATTTGGTAATCAAAACAAAAAAATATGTTAGGGTTGCGTGAGGTAAAAGTGTTACTTCGTTCCAAATACGAAATTAAGGAAAATTGGGTCAACAGGTTGAATGCTTGTGAATTGTGGTTTTCCGGGTTTTGTGTGTAGAAAAATTCTATTGTGTATTGAATTATTCTTTTTATTCAGTAGGAGGGATATTATAATATTAGTAATTTGTTGGACTTCCAGAAAATCAAAATGTTACTTAGAATTTCATTTCGAACACAAATATTTACTAAGAAAGGCTGTAGATATTTTGTAAGATACCGTAGAAAGTATCTTGAAAATTATTTAAGCGCTAATCATTTGTCAATTTCATTCTTATATCAAAGCTAGATGTGGCGCTATGTGAATCTCTTCTGTCTATGTTTGGCACGAGACAAGAGTTCATTGACCGGATGCAATTATACCTATTTGGTTATACTTAACGGGGCCTGTCCTATAATGTGCATGGAATTATAAATTGTGCTGCAATTACAATAAGAACGCTTTGCGCGTGCATCGTTCACACGTATCGGGGAAAAATGAATGGAAATTAATCGGGCTTTTCAGAGGTTCAAAAACTATTGAATTCTTAACTTAGTTGCAAGCAAAATTTTTTTGTTCAATACGAGGCATAGAAAAGGCGTATGTATGGACACTGAGTTAAAAGGTATACATAATGTTTTTGTTTACGGCACACGAGCAAGCTGCTCCAGTTTTTACTACATTAAAAAACCACGTACATTTAATTCCTTACTTTCATCTACCTATGTATGTATGTATATCCTATTTCAACCATTTGGATTCTTTAACCGGGCACATACAAGTATGCGTATAGAAAGCCATTAAAACGCTAGTTTCCTATTGAAATGCATTTACATTGCAAAACCATAGTATATTTCACTATTTATTTATTTTATCAATACATTTTGTAGTTCAAAACCGAGGTAAATATAATGAAAACAGAAAACCGTGTAGCCAAAATTAATTCAATCGGCAAAATAAACTTTTAAAGATGTGTTAAATTAGTCTTTTCAAGTACAAATTGCATATTTTATATTTATTCAGATGTAAATTGTCGTAGCACATAAACAAAATATGTACCGGCAGTGTCGTGTGTAAAAACAACAAAAGCGAAATACTCACTGGCAAATTCGATGCACAAATTGGCACTTGTAAAAACTAAATATGTCTACAATTACTATTTAGGTATTCATTAATATGTATAAAAAATGGAAATGGGCACACACTGTAAATAAATTTTGCACTAAAACATTCACTTTGTTTACGATCTTTCGAAATGAGTTCGTTACGTTGCAATACGCATGCGTATAGCACACCGACGGCCAGTGCCAGACTGACGAGTCGAGCTTCAAATCGAGCGGCAGCGTATAGTCTGTGACCCAACCAATCGAATGAACGTGAACGAAACCAAAGGAGTCGTACTTTTGACAAAGCAAGCTGCCGGTAATCGAGTAAATGAATGGTTTATAAGCTTGTGTGCTGTGGAGAGTTCGATGTGTGCATCATATCATATGGTAACTGAGAGGGTATGGGAAATCAATGCAGTGCACTTTTTTGGCTTTCAAGGGTTTGAGATTTTATGGTTAGATAAAAGTTGCTATTATTTATGTTTTGCGTTTATTTCGAATTTAAAAATATTTAGAACTACTTGTTGTAATACCAGGTATTCAATAGGCTCATAGCAAGTCAATGCCTGCTATTTATCAAATTAACAACAGTTATAATTAAATGTAAGGATGTAAACGACAGTTACTATTGATAGTTCACTTCTACTATAACCAAATTCGAAGTAACCCAATAATAATTACAGTTTATCGTGTAGTTCTATGTAAAATTTATCCGAGTAATTACTTGATAATTGTAACCAAGAAATGAAATCCCCATGCCAGATTTATTTACAATCGGTCGAACAGATTTATAATATTAGTATTTATTGTTATTGATCTGAACATATCCCTCTAAAAATAATTACGGATCAAAAGCCGTGTACCTAATACCGGCGCTTTAGATGTTTCAACTTCACTTGCCAGTTACACGTGCTACTGTTTTTTTATAGCAACACTACAGACGCACGCTCGGAAACGACGGACCCGCCCTGGCCAGGATATCCTGTTTGAAAAATAAAAGAGCTACCCCACACCTTTGCAATCAAAAAAACGTTCATATGTCAAGGCAATTTCAATTTTATTTCTAAAGGAATTTAGGTTCAAAATTGTAGGTTCTTGATGTCTTCCGTGAATGGTGCTCGTTTAGTTCGTTTAGTGCTTATTCGTAGAATCCAATCTCCAAACCTGATTTGAAATAACAAGTAACTAGTTTGGTCTATGCGTAATTGAAATCGTAAGTTTCAATTTATTACAGATTAAAATAAGCATGTAACAGGATACAAATGATCCAGCGAACGTATTACTGGCAATGTGATAATTTAAGGCTTAGGTGGAAGGTTGGTTTACTTTGGTGATATTAAATTTAGAACCTTCTAGAACAAATACCTAGAATATTTTGAAATTTAGAATATAGTTTGGTCAATTTTCATTAAGAAGTATCGTAGAAGACCTATTTTTACTGAATGCCAATATAATCACATTATCATTACTTTATTGTATAAACATACATTTCTCAAAACGCAGATACATACATAGGTACGCAGTCACAAATACAGAAATACAAACACATATGTGATATGTATATATACATAAATATAAGTGATATGTATATAAACCACCGACACAATATTAAGTTCTTAACACACATACATATATGTAATATTATTAAGATCTTTTGGTTACCGTGGGTTTGAGGTCTTCTAAACGTACATTAATTAATTTTGTACACAAATCTCACAGCTATTTGATTCGATACAAAGTCTTATTTCATACCTTACATTATTCGTTTCAGTTGTGGGAAAGAAGTAAACATGATTTTAATATTATTAACATTATTTGCGCTGAGCTAGCGAAACGAAGAGCAAAACATTTTTTAAATCCGCTAAATTTGCGGCCACACGGTTCTTTTAAGTGAAATACGGTACAGAACAAACGAGCATCGCGACGAGAACAAAGCTTGTTTTTCTAAAACATCTTCAAGTCTCAAGAGTGAACAAAGTATTTCACTCGTTCAATGGGAATGAAAAAAAGGATCCTTGAGCGGTCCACTCCAAATACAATTATCAGCGCCGTAATAGGAGTTAGGGTACGATTTTTTATATTGCTACTGCTCTGTTGGCTTTACTAATGCATATGTTTTACGATTACACCAGTTACGTAACACGAGGAGTTTGATGTCAACGGCTGTGTTGGTGCGAAAAATAATACGCTCTTATGACAGAAATGTCAATCAATTGCACTCGTGGAAATGTCTTCAAACGGTTTGTTTACTTCGTCAAAGTAAAGCAGGATGAAAATATTACTTCGGGTGATTCTATTATTACATACATTATATAGATAAGTCCAATACATATTATTCTTTCCTACTGTGAAAACAAATATTCAATAGTAATTAATTCACTTAAGATTTAAATGTACTCAAATATACACGGACATAATATACCCCGAAGATTGAAGAGGGTTAGATTGTCACGTACTACAAGACAAGCAAAAGCAATTGTGGTTCTCAACTCTGGTATGGTAACAGTAAGACGGTCTAAATTAGCTAAGTTTCAGGCGAATTTTGTACTCGGATGTCACACAAACCCACATTACGGAGATGCATGGTCTCATTACTTAGATGTTTATGTCACTGTTTTGAGTATTTACTCAACGTCGTGCAATAGACGGGGTTAAGAGTTCCGCATAAAGTTTTCTAAGACGTGACAGGTGCGCAAACTTGCACCGTTGCACGTTTCCAGTGTGGCAGACTAATAATCTTAACTTATCGTGTGTAACAAACGAACGAAAAAGGACTGATGATAATGCAGTTTTATCACTTCTAAACAAGATTCAAGCAAAAATAATGTAAAGTGCAATTCATTCATCTGTTTAATGTTAAGCGGGATCCTGCGACGCTGGGGAATTCTGAAACGTAATTCGTGACGTAAGATATCCGTGAAATTATTAATGTCGAATCTAACTTTTGTAACACTTTTATAATTTATAAGTATCGTAATGGCCTACCGCGTTTTCCGGAGCACGGAAAGGCTTGTTATACCATAGTTCGCACTAGCAATCGCAGTTCTAACTGCTTCGCTTAACTACACTATAAAGTTTGTATTGTTTTGCACAAGGCATGGCAGAGCTACGAGCGATACAGTTTATTAAATACTCCTAGTGTCATTACATAGGTGATAAAATATATTGTTATACTGTTATTTCATTTTGTATGTTGTTTTCTAAAAATCGAAAGAAAGAAAAAACCGGTTTATTGTTGGGCTTTTTTTCGCCAAAGTAATGCATAAATATAGTTATTTTGTATAATAAAAATGATGAAAAAAATTACGTCATCATTGATTGATTGATTGATTGATTATTGACAGGCCTGTAGTGCACAACACAAAGCTGCTAAGTGGGTAATACTCGGCGGATGTCACGATTGGGTCGAAGCGTCGATTTTCGATTCGATCCGACAGTTAAAGTACTCCTTAATTTTGTCCACGATTGTTACATGATTTCGATTCATGAAGCCCCGGACCGAGTAGCTCCCATTAAGTGCTTTAAGGGCACCATATCACTGAACTCTACTTCGTCGAGTACCTAAATAAATGATAATTAGTTAATGTTTATGACAATGCTGAAAAACGATGTATTTGATGAGTTATAAACTCAAGTAACAAGAAAGTAACGCGTTAATATACTGGGTTGGTTCTTTGACTGTCTATTCGAAGAATAAAAAATAAACATGACGACATTATGCTGCCTATTCCTTATAATAAGGTCTTTTCACCTATCACATACATACATAGATATATCATACAATATTTCTATTTCCCTAACATATAAGATATGCGAATAAAAGAACGGTTTGAAAATTATTTATTCTTTATTATTATTATTAATACCTTTGGTGAGAGCTATTACTAGGGCATAAACATATATATTTATGAACTTACATATTAAGTTGCTTGTTAGGGAAATTTCAATATGTTAGGAAAATCAATTAGTTTTTAAGTTTCCAATACTTTGCTAGTCGCTTTGTGCTTCAGTGCTACGTAATACGCCTTTGAGAAAAATGTTTTCTAATTTTCCCTCTAAGCACTGGCCTTTGAGTCTCATTAACGGTTTCTAATTACTTAGGGAGAAAACAGAAAACAGGTGTTCGAGATATTTGTTGATCCTTCTTTTGTTATTTTAGTGTAATAATTACGTTTTTTGCAGTTTTGCAATGTACCAAATGCTTTTGCAACTCTTTCAATGTTGACATAGATAATTTTTATGGTTTGTACATCAACTGCATCAAACTGTAACACTCGACACAGCATTTGAGCGTTATTAATAATAATGATGATAAAATACGCGTATATCATTGCAGTACATTATGTTAAATCAAAACGTGATCATTAATTAGAGACACTCCTACTGTTGCACGCAAAAACCTAATTCGAGATATGTTTAACATTTAGGTATCCGTTGCGTGCGTCGTGTCGTGAATCCCTATGGGCGATCGCACTTACGTAAAGGCATTTTTACCTGGACCGACGCCATCTTGCTCCGACATCTTTCATTCAGCAAATTCCATTCTTAACGGGGGAAGGTCGGGAGGGAATTCCAAAGAAATTGCAAATACATATTGTCGAGGCCTTTTCATGCTTTTACATACGTGTGATAGATAAACTTCTTTATAACTGAATACTCCTATTTATCTATTTAATTACATAAGAGTGGACCGCGATGTGGTGAAAGAATTTAGTGTGTACCTACTCATATAAAAAGA
Organism: Aspitha aspitha aspitha; assembly: GCA_018246895.1. Lineage (NCBI taxonomy): Eukaryota > Metazoa > Arthropoda > Insecta > Lepidoptera > Hesperiidae > Aspitha > Aspitha aspitha. The sequence goes on from DWGJ01000989.1 coordinate 21,988, forward strand.
AAATAAAAATAGTGTGATGTGGCTAAATGCAGGCTAAGAGGAGACGCATTCAGAAATGAAGGCGTCTTAGCAAGCGTGTTACGAGTACATCTGAGATTACATCTGTAGTGAGCTTGTAGTCAAACGCAAGCTTCTTTTACACTAAAAAAATTGGTCACGGAAGACCATTCATAAATAACTCCAAAATTAATGTATCCTTAGGGGGAACGCGGTTCACATGGAACATTTCATTCAGGAGGTAATTTATGGTAAACAACAGTTCAATAAAATTACTGCGCTGAATTGTATTGAAAACTGAGTTCAGTTTTCAAATATTGCTTTATAAACACTTTAAGGCGTATCTGACAAGTACATTTTTATAATTGATTAAATCATTTTAAGCATTTATACGTTCAAAAATAAAATAGCACAAATTTAAATCGTTTTTTACTGAAGATATATATTGTTTGATCTAAAATTCTATTACAATGTTACTTAGGCTTCGCTCACTGATTCCAATCGTGAATCGCAAAGGTTTGCAGGTCTGCGCTAGTATAGTAGGTAGCCAAGTCTTGTCAAGTTTAAAAATAAAGTTGGCTTGCTTCCAATGTTTGGGTATAAATTCTATTGGTCAACAGTATAAGTTGGACAGGTTTATGTTGACATGAGTCGAAGTGTCTTTCTACGTTTTTACGTTGAAATCTCTACAGATTCAGTAATTCTCTTTCTGGAACTCGTGGTCTAAAAATTTTGCCATAATTTATTTCACATTAAATATGTGTATAAAGTGGACTGTCAATGTAAAAGGTAATACAATGTACATAATGTTTCATTACTGGGCATATTTCTTCACTTACAATTCTGCAACGTTTGGAGTACCTACATATAGAACGTATAGGTGCAATTACGACAATTTATTCATTTTTAAAAGCCTTAATGACTAATACTTATTGGTTCTTGCTAACAGTTAAGTGAAGCTTTCAGAAGCACGATAACTCATTAAAATATACCTATACCTGTTGTCTAGTCTAAAACTTAACACGCCTAGTCCTAACTTAATTTTTTTGACGAATACAACCCTCTAAGGTCTAAGGTATCTATATATTAATACGTGAAGCGAAAACTTTGGACCCCTTTTTACGAAAATTGCGCGCACGGAGGAGTATG
>DWGJ01000990.1:0-23115 GCA_018246895.1 Aspitha aspitha aspitha
ATATAAACCTTCCTCTTCAATCACTCTATCCATTAAAAAAACCGCATCAAAATCCGTTGCGTAGTTTTAAAGATTTAGGCATACATAGGGATATAGGGATATAGGGACAGAGAAAGCGACTTTGTTTTATACTATGTAGTGATTCGGGTATCTTTTCGTTTAAATTAAATTAACGAGGTTGCTCGGCCGTAGAGTTTCGATTCTGACAATAAATTGTCGTAATCTTTGTTGACGTCTTTTAACTACCTCCATAATTTTCTCGACAGCAACCATCTTAGCGCTACATCTAACTTTTGATGACAAACTCTGCACTTTATCACCGCTTAAAGTCTACAGAGTGTTACGACGTGAACTGCGTAGTCCCGCTCTTTTATTACGCAAATATGACGTCAGACTAAATTTAACAACCAGATCCTTTATTTTATTTGAAGTATCGAAGCGAGCGCTTGCTTCGCTGCCTCGTACGGTCATGCCATAGAGTTTTTGACGTACGGCATTTCCATGGCATTGTCGTAATATCAATATTAACGATAGGAATCCTACTTGTATCCAAATTCTTATCAATCTAGTAATAATAATGAGGCACGCGATTTAGATACGTGAAAAAAGCGGGTATCTATGATTTACTAGTACGTAAACGAGATAACACAGACAATATAAAACCAACATTTTTCACTTTCAGCAAAAAAAGTTTGCGCTGCAATATGATTAATGTAATCGCAAACGTGGCAATGCACCAACGATACGGCACTCCATAAAACGTTCAGTCGCAGCTACACGGAACCTAAATCAATTTGCTTACACTTTAATTCTAGCGTAGTCGCCGACTCAGTTGACTTATTGCACTATTCACTATAACATGTTAAAAGCGTAGTAAGTAATTTTGCAGGCGTAATTGTGTATAATTACATCGATACCGTTTATTGCGCTAAAAAGTGGAGGATCGTTATGAAAATAACAGTCACCGTACATCGCAGAGACGAGGCCATAATTAGCGCGGCAATTATAAGGGAGGCTGTGAAAATGTATGGCGCGCGCTCATTCCGCTGTTACGCTTTTCGTGATTTGTGCAGATTTTATTTGAATTAACACCCTACTTCACATTGCTGTGGTTATGCTACCGACTGAAAAGAAAGGAGGAAATATGATTTTCGCTGAAAATTGTTTCTCATTGTAACCCTAACAAATAAACAATTTTTTTGTTTGTTCGTTCTCTGCAACAATTCTAATGTTTGATTAACTAGTTTAGGTATTAGATGCACATCAATCAACTGCTCAGAGCAATACGTTTTTTCTCACTGACGCTTGTTTTTACTATCTATACTACAGTTAGAAATATTACGGAAAATAATTTTGATAACAGAAAACAAGAAATGTCGAGAGAAGCCACCCGGCCGTAACAGCCGTGAGTCGCACTGCCGACTGTTAAAAAATGTATTATTTATCCAATATTGTTCTTGTTAAAATCACAAGTATTTAATATTTATTTTGAAACGTATAGTTGTGATTGAAAAATATGATATATATTAGTAATTTGTCATTTATGCTGATTTGACCTACAATTCATAAGTTAAAGTCTACTTGCTATAGAGCGATAAACCAGTGCTTTAATAAGACGTATAGTCAATAATTAATCAATAGCTTTTTAAATGAACAGTAGTAACTACCCATACTTATTTTTTGTTTTTTAATTTACAGTGAGGTTTATTTCGATATTATCCGCCTACAAACTATTATGTAGTATGAAGAGTTGTTTGTAACAAAGTCATCGATGTACGTACTCGTGGTTATCGAAGTCTAAAATAAATTAATATATTTTTTTATTTTTACCTTGCGAAGAGTTCGACATTTTCCGTTCCAGTGAGTACTGCACAACAAACAGTATATAAAAACGCACCATAAGTACAGTTTTGAGGACACAACCGTAAGGGAACTGATATTGATTTTGTATAATACATTTGACAGCAAATTGTTTGGAAAAGTTGATGTTTTATTTGGTCTAGTTTATAGCAAAATCAACAAGACTATAAATAAGCGTTACAGAATACTGTTTTCTATTAAATTGGGCGACATCGAGTCGGATCGTGAATAACGACCACGATTGTACAAGTACAAAGCCCTGATATTTTTGTACTTTGCGGGCTAAGAGCTGAAAAAGCCAATAATCGTTTATTCCTATTTTCTTTAGGTAGCTTATTTTCCAGTCTGTTGACTAGGCGGCCTGTGAGAGCGAATAATTGCCCACTGCAGCGAAGCAGACTCAATACTTAATACTTAAATTGCGGATTTTCAATTTACGATCAACTTCGCTGACATTAAATGCGCGCGATTATGGAATTCCATGTGTTTTATACTTTTATGATAAGAAATTCCCTCAGGAGTAACCTACATATCTGCGAAATGCCTCATATAGGAAATATATATAAGGTACAATTATTAAGGCAGTGCGACGGAGAAGAGGGGGACTGTAATAACTTTAGTTTTTGTTCTAACAGCAACGCAATCTGTTCTAGAGCGTAATGACTTCACAACGAAGGGCGTGATACAACAGAAAATTAAACACAATTGATATTACAAAATTACCACCTGTAATCTGCCGATAACCGATACATTTCAAAGTGCCTCTAATTCGAACAAACTTGTTGCGGAGGTACGAAACCGTAAATTTAACAGTAATACTGTTGGGTATGCACTCTCAGATAACTATAACCCACATAGATAAGTTACCAATGTAATGACTGCCTTGCTCGGCTATTAGATCGGACGTTAATTTCCTTATTGAAAGCATCTAATTCTTTTCCATAAATTGGCAACCAATTATAACAACGGAAATCATTTATTTAGTGTTATATTACACCTGTTACATTACACCAATCGATATCCGCAAACGCAACGCAACAATGCAGCAATGCAATAGAATGTCATAAACTTACATGAACCTACCCGATACCTAACATAATATTCCTTAAAAAAAATATTCGAATTTGTAAATTTTTAAGAATTCGAGATAATGTTCGAAATTTGAAAAATATCGGATTTTGTCTATTCGTAGAATTGCCTCCACTTTCTGCCTAGTCAGCTTGTTCGTCACATTGTGCAACAACAGGAAAGACATCCGCCGTGTTCCGATAGTAACATAAATTATACATTATGTTTTCATTGTAATTCATACATTAGTGCACTGTAGATACTAAATGTCGGTTTTCCTCTTAACATTTCAACGGCAAATTGTCCGCGCTGAACACCGCTTTGTAGAGATCCGCGATAGCCAGCAGTGTATTGTGACTCCGTAAATGCACTTCAAGTGAATGTTTAAACACTTTATCTTAGATGCCGAAGCTTTGCGTCGCTTGTTTATGTAACAATCAAGGCATAAGTCATAATCTCGATCCTCTAGTTACGCCCGTGTAATTGTTATCTAAGTACTATTCCGTACAAGTCCAATCGGTGTTAAACGGTCCTTTTACGTTAAGAACGCGAAGACTATTTTCCTAAGTCTATTAAGACTTCGAATACTTCTGTCACCAGACTACGTAATGTATATGAATAGATACCTTGCGTGGCTATATCATACTATGTAAACACCATTACCCATTACACTAGCCGCAAATGCAGCCACGCCGCGTGTAACTGTCAACTGATTGCGCAGTTTCAACGTACGATTACAAGGAAACCATAATTCACGTCGATAATTATTAAGATAGAGACGAGACGCCCGTGCACACTGCACGAGCTTCGCATGCATCAATGCTGTATCTTCGTTCGACATTGACTTATGCATAAAGATGTACAAAGACAAACATTACGCCCGTTTGTACTCTTAATTACGATCGCGAGTCCAGAAACAAATGCAAGACGAATGGACCAAAAACACGCTACTGAATTGTTTCCCCTGTAAGCCAAGATAACGCTGAGAATAGATGTTGGTATAGATAATAGATATTGTAACTGCATCTATAATACCTAAGTAATCATATATCGGGGTTTATTGGATGGGGTCCCAGTAGTAGCATAGATGCAAGTATCGTCGGATAAGAATTTGTTATTTTTGCAATAGATGAAAATACCGCCTACTACCTGCTTTACCAGCTATACCAGCCAATAGGGTTTAGTGAGTTTATACCTTATAAACAATACCCAAAATAAATTTATGCCTAAATTTTGAGAAGATAAATAAAAAAGTTACATTTCATTTGCGCACGAGACCACATCGCACTTTAGTTAACACTTACTTTTAAAAATATTAACGGCATTATAAGCGAACATTTTCTATAAACACATTTCACATTCATACCAAGCTTTCAATCATTTCAGTGTGCATTGCATACCGATACCACAAATCATCGGGATAAATCAGGGCGAATGAATCAATGCTTTTGCTTTTAAAAGACACGCTCTCACAATGAGTTGACAAATTGGCGCTATTTATTAGCTACACGGAATGCGTAACCAAATTTTTGAAGAAATACCTTTTGTTTATCAACAGTCTATAGATAAAAAATCAATAAACAGTTGCAATTTACCTTCTGTACTCCCATTATTATAAATTTATCCTAACAGAGGAAAAACTTTGTACCAACACAAATAAAAAGTAGCATAATGAAAAACACGTTAGATCAAATAGTAATAAAAAAAGAAACAAAAAATTTTATAGATATCGCAGTCTCGTGAGTTCCCTTCTTTTAAAATATTATAGGATACGTTTAAATCTCACAAGACAAATTCAATCAATTGACTTGGCATTATGGACCGAGCATTGTGTGTACAACTTGCACCGTATCAGTACAATTGTCTAGATTTTAAAGAATTAGTTTTGCTTTCTACAGTCATGGATCCAGTTGTTTAGAGGTTAGTTTACAGTCTATTTAACCTCTTGGTCGGGACCCGACAAAAAAGAAAGTTACATGCTGCGTTAAGCACGGGAATTTGGCCAAATTACAGTTTAGTCGCGTTTTACTCTAATTGCGATTCATCAAAAACATCGCGAGAGCGCGCGTCGGCCATGACACCGACTCATGACAATGACAGCGATTTGGGCGGGAAAAGTGGACTTTCTGTCTGGCTAATAATGATACATCGTGCCGATAATGGTGCGACATTTCAAAATGTCTCTCACTATCTCACCAAAATCAAATGGAAATACTTGAACTTATGTAATTTGAAGCATTATAAGAAGATTCAGACAACTTTAGTACCGTTAATCCTTTGTTTGCATCGGTAAATATATGATTATAAATAATATTTTAAAGACCACAGTTAAAGTTTCACTACATAGACTATAGAAGCATAGCAGCAAAATGAATTAGAAACTACATATAAAGTAATTAAACTTATTAATATGATGTAAGTAATTGAAATAAAGATTGCAACCAAATATGTCGAATGGACGGAAATCTAACGGTTCATGAAATGTCCCGAAATGACAGTTAATGACGAGAGCGGGATTAAAAAAATAATAACGAAATTAGTCGCCTCGGCTTCCGTCGCCATTGCTAATGATAATGGACGTACTGTACTCTATTGTACTGCATTTAAGCATAAACTGTCATTTTTTCGTTCACAATGACAGCTTTAATAAACGGTACAATAATAAGCGGTATACTGACCTACTGAATATACGGTTTGGCACTCAATAGATTTATTAAAGTCCGGTCACAGCTTATAACAAGGTCGTAATATCAAACCTATATACAATATTAAAAGAAAAAATTAAATTAACAGTAGATACCGTTTTGGTTTCCTTATAATTGATTCAGCATAAAGCATGAGATTTTTCCAGTAGGTAGTGAGTAGTAGAAAATAAACGAATGCTATATAAAGAACCCCTCATGCGGTGGACAATATCGTGCAATAAAGTGCGAGTTATTTCGTACCCAAAAGCACAATCAGTCACTCTTAACGAGAAACGACGAATCGACGGAACAATAATAACACGATAGCGTGAATAATGAACAATTTGTTCGTTTCCTTAACAAATAACGGGTATTGATAAAAAAAAAACAAATCAAAATCTGGCAAATAACATAGACAGTAATAACGCGGAATTGTTAAATATGAAAGTGAAGTGAAGTTAAGCCAGATTGGCTAACAAACAATGACACGGCCGATAAGAGACTGCGGCACTTTCACCGCGCTATTCACTAATCAAACTAAATCCTTCCAAATGAGAACTTTTCCCTGTTATCGGTTTGATACGCGGATCATATGAGTCACAAACAAATAAAAGGACGCACGTTTCTATGACAACTCTCTTATGACACCATTCTAACATAAATAACCATAGAAAAAATAAGCCTAAAGAAAAATGTAATGTAAACATGGTTTAAGGGTACAGGCTAAAGCAATAATGTCTTATTTAGAAATTACGCTACATATTAGTAATTTCTTTTGAATCGACCGGTTTACAGCGCGTAATAAAAGCTTTTTCAATAAAGATATTAAATACTAGATCTTAATATTCAGTTTACAAATCTTATTGTTAATAACTTCGTACATAATTTAGTTTTCCGTGTCAGTTAAGCAACGACCATTTTGAAAACAACATTGATGATTCGGTTGATAAATAAGATGATTACTCTATGTGTCACTAAGAGAATAATAGAGCAATTTAAAAATTTAAAGACGTAAAAGGAAGTGAATCGAAAACAATTACGGTCATTTTGATTTTTATCCAGAATAGAAATTATCGTGCTCCAAATTGTACGTGGGTTTTACAACCGTAGTCAAGTTAACTTGCTTGATTTATATTAGGAAACGATTGATTACTGACCTTTTTTTAAATATGACAACAAAGATTCAAACGTGTTCATTGTTCACGGTAGGTCAATAATAGTCTTTTTTTTTATTTCAATATAAAAACCAAGTGAAAACATACTCGTAACATTATTTCAATAAAAAATAACTGGTGTATGTTTCTGTTGATTATTATAGAATCTAACACAACTAGTGCGATTACCAACATAATATTGTATGCAATCTCTGTAGACTGTAAAAAAATCTCATTATAGCTAGTGTCTTTATGAGATTATATGAACAGAATTTACGTAACCTATAATAAAATTGGAACATTAAATGAGTGTCTTAATTAGATATCTTTATAAAATACATAGTTGTAGGCGATGTTAATGAGTAAAGGAAATTCAAAATAGTAGATTATTAATTAGTGATCGTGGCTATAGGGCCGGATGTTTTGGGTTCACATCTCAACCAAGACAACTTTTTTGTGTTAGGAGCATGACCATTTGTGTTTTTTTTGGCGTATAAAAATACATACATAAGTAGATATGTATTTAGAAATGTACTGTATGAGCTGTGTTATAACCGTAGCCCAGACTGTCTGATATGGGATTAGATGACCATGTACGAATTAACTCAAACTATCATTATTATCATTGTACTTCGTATTGCGTTCATTAACTTCCAATTACATTTCGGACGTAATCGTAATTAAGATTAAATACACCGTGTTCTAAACGTAATTAGTATCTCTGCATTTGCAAGTGGAAGCTATTCTTGACAAAATCTCAATTAAAATCTGGTCGTGACGAATTTATCGGCGCCCAGCACACAGCCACCACGGGCGTAGCAGAATGACATAATAATTATGTTCACTTCCCACAGTTTTATTGCCGATGCCTGAGAATATTTGAATTAACATGGAAATTTCTATCCGCTTGCGCAGCTAAGGAAACGGTATGGTCGAATCGAAATCCTATTCGTAAATTCGAGATAATTAAATATTTTCAATTTTGTACACAATCCTTTAGGATTTCTACATAATCCTATGGGACAACAATGGTTTAGTAGTTTCGATTTCAGCCTTCCAATTCGGAAATTTAAAATATCTTGAGAAAACCTGTTCGGGACTGTGAATCGTATAATGATGAGCGTCCTAAACGACATGTATATTTCAAGTAAATATAAGAAACGGTTTGAAGTAACACTATTCAATCAGAAAATAGCGATATAACTGTAAGGAGCTATGAATTCCGATTGAGCAATCGGAAAGCTAATATGTCAATATTTACGACAATTACATAAGATACTCAAGATTATGTGATTGTATGCCCAAGAGAAATTGAACCGGAATTGGCTCAAACATATGCAGATATGAATAAAACCGACATAGTGTGGTGTGACCTTATTGCAGGAACTACACACTACTCCTTAGCGACTTACAACAGACATATCGTATTACGGAACTCTAAAATTTTATAATAGACCCATTAAACTTTTGAATAATCTTGATCAGCTACATTCTCAAACTTATTCTTGGACGAGATGCAATTAAAAAGTACCCGTAATTGCACGAACTCGGCTATTATATGTAGAACGATAACGTTTCGAGATATGGAACTCATTCATTAATTCCACAACTAAACACATTACTTGCCGTAGATTTGCCAAGACAACGTTGCTAGTAACGATATGTACGAGTATGTACACTGTCTATAATAATATCTAGAACATAAGCGAACATCAAACATTCCATTAAACTTACTTTTACCATTCAAAGTAAATTGTTAACGTCGTCGAATCGGATGTGGCTTTGACGTAACGGGTGACAAAATATTTAACTCCCCTCAACCTGTCACCCACATACTTAGATCTGTAAAAGCTGTTTAAACTCTTCGACTGAATCTTTGAAGCTTACTAGAACTACCAATAAAGGGATTTTTCATAGAAGAACTCAGATTAAAGTACATACATACATATATAGATAAAAAATATTTTGTTGTTTTAGTAACCATTATCAATAAAATATTATAAATGCATAGATGAACTTTCTTTCAAATACATTTCTACTAAAATACTCATATTGCATTTTTTTAGAAGTGGTCTTCAAAATGTTTATTTAAATACGAGTACATACATAGTAGTGAACAAATAATTTAACATGCGACTATTGAAGTACTAAGTGATCGTTTATAACATAATAGCATCAATTACTAAACATTAATTGTATATAACATAGTCATTTGATTTGGCTTATGATTAATGTGAGCGCGAGTTGCCGCGGGCCAACATTGTACTATTCTCGTTGTACAATTCAACATTAAAACGCCAGAGTTAATTCTGTATCTATCTCTTTCTTTATAGGGTAGTGTGACTGAGATAGCGTAACGAAAACCTCTAAGCTAAACGTAGAACCATAATGAAGACTAGTTTGTAATACGCGACGACTGCTAACCTTTACACTACAACAGGTGGTTAGATTAAGACATGATACAGAGTAGCAGTTAGCGATCCTAAAACAGAATTTTGCAGTAGGTATACAACATCATTATCGATATTAAATAGAACATAGCAGCACCGACCAAAATTACATAAACAATGTTATTTGGGTCTTGAACTTCTATATTCATAATGCACTTTTCTAATTTAAAATGCATCAGATGTTCTTATTTATCAAATGTTATGTGCCTGGCCTCATGGTCGAGTGGTTAAAGACTGGCTGCAAAACCGGAGATCGTGGATTCGATTTCCACCCAGGATAAACATTTGTGTGATGAGTATGTCGTATGTATTGTATGTAGTTTATCAGCTGTCCGGTCACCATTACACAGGCATTAAATTGCCTAATTTGGGATCAGACAGCCGTGTGTGGTACTGTCCCGTTATTTATTAATTATTATTATTATTATTATTTATTATTTAATACAGAATCTGTTTAACATGCTTATATAAATAAAAGAACAGGTTTTTAATGCAATATCAACCTTAAATGATAAAAGGCTAGCATACCTTGTACGAGGATCGTAGTAAAATAATTTAAAACGAAGTTTATCTACTTTCCCGAGCAAAAACACGGAAAGATAAGGGATTAGCAAGACGGCGCGTTGTAAGGCAAGGATCGGCGAGAGAGAACTCTCAGATATTCGCAACTAGATATATAGCCCCGTCAGTTTCCATTTGTCTTGAGATAGTTGCACCTCACAAACGCACTGGGTTCAAACGATTCTCAATCCTATTTCCTCGTACATAAATACCATGCGACGTGACATTATGAAATTAGACGGCTATATCAAATCATGTGTAGTTAACATCAGACGTGCCCTTTATCAGCGCTGTCTGAATTCAACACTTCCAAATGAACTATTGCGTGATATGAAGCGCAGAATCCCACGGTTAGATAAAGTTAGTACGTTACGTAACTTTTATTTGCTAAGGAAACCTTCATACTCTCATATTAAACCCCGCATCTGCTAGCATTACAAATAATACGCCGCGAAAATAATTTACAATATTATAGTCACAACTAGTTTTAACATTTATTTCTTGAGTTATAGGCATTAGTGAAACTAACTCGTCCTGAGCCCTTGTAGGTTCGCATTTAACATTTGTGTGGGCGGAGGCTCCGCTGTAATGTCACACAAAGCAACTATCCATACTTATCCAACTATAAAAACACATGTATATTAAAGTTCAAGTATGGATATGGAAGAATCAAGTATTATGTGTAATACGAGTATTTGTATCAGTAGTAGAAGTATTAATGACTATTGGAAATACTCGTAAATAACTTAATTTACAATATCGAAAACGGATGTTGCTAATTTAAAACCAGTATGATACGAACGGCTGTGATCCTCCCGGGTAACTCTACGGATGATTATTCCGCTTTACATGGCATTACAATTACAATTAACCGAGGTTGAAATGTGCGAATTGCACGCACACTTACATTTAAACTCAGAACATTTATCGTAAAGAGCAATAAATTCCCGTGTAATAACAATATTTGATACTGAACTTATAACGGTTTGGCGTTTATTAGTCGGGTTTTCGAAAACCATTAAGACGCTGAGCCGATTTTATCTAAATGGATTAAGTGAAAACAAGCCTCGAGAGAACGCGCACAATAAAATTGAAGATTCGAATCGATGATCTTTTGTCTTCGTTATGTCAGGGCGCATCCGTCTTCGGTTTAAATCACATTGTTTTAGCGGTATTTCTGTTGATTATATATCATTTATTCCATTATAAATAATTAATCAGACACAGTTGAACTTTCTATATCATTACATCTGTTTAGTATCCTGTTTCTCTTCCTCCATACCTATAGTTACCTATATTCAATTCAATTCAATTTATTCAAGAAATAAATAACATTAATCCTTGTGTGTTAGTAAGGACTTAAATCTAGTGTTAGTAAATACAATCATAATTTAACAATAATAATAATAATAATCAACAGTTATAATAATCAGTAATAATAATCATAGTAGTAATAATGAGCAGTAATAATCAGTAAAAATAATCAATAAAATTAATAATCAATCATATATGACAAGTTATTTTAGTGTATTAACAGCATTTACAGGTAACGTCAGATACTTCTTTGTTAAAATCTTGGACACCCGTTAAGTTTATACTAAAGATCATTTCTATGCGTTGCTTGACCATACAGGTACATACGTACACAAATTGTTGACATAAAAATATGTACGGTTTTTATTAAAGTATTTTAAGAGAAATGTCGGTGGTGCTACGTGCTCTAACTGTTTTCCCACAATTATGACACTTCGTAAAGCTCGGGAGCAATTCCTGAACAACTTTCGACTGGCAGAGAAGTGATTAGTGCTCGAATTAAACAAATTCTGTTAACAGGCTAGAAAGAAAACTTTCTGCCACACCTTGAACAGGAATCTCAAATTTTTAATGCCCTTGATTGAGCATTACTGTATTTTATTTCTTTTACATTCAACACAAATTAAAATGCATTTTATACGTATTTCTCCTTCTTCCAAGCCTCGAAAAAATGTGCTGATATTTTTTTAATTTCTTAATTTTTTTGTACATATTAATCACTTAAGATTTAAATCAATTATTTATTGTGATTTACATCTCACTTCCAATCCTACTCCAATTTCCGTTGTTACAGTTTCTCGGTGCCTCTTTCCGCTCGAAACGGACGTGAAAAATACCACCACAGGTAGGTACTAACAGTAGCAATTTCCTCACATCCCGCAATCACTATAAATATCGAATGTACCGCCTGCGCCGCGCCGGTAGCAAGCCATATCCTCTCTATTTTGAGCCGTAACGAACTTACTGACTCTTAGGAGGTCCCTTACTTTGTGTGTTTCACACTAGTGGTATAATGATTTAACGTGCTCAATACATGCTCTACCTGCTGGGTTAGAATTTTCAAGGGTAATTTTGTATATAATTATCTCCTGAGAGAGCAAGAAATCTAGTAATTATAAGTTGTCAGTCATCACTCTACTTACAAGCCTCATAATCACGAAATATTCATGAAATTATCTGTATATTTTAATAGCGATTATTTATTATGTATCTACATAGATCAGTTTTCCAATGAAACACCTACGCATTGGCGATTCTGTACCTAAATGTTATCTTAGGAATGTGTTATTACTGGAAAGCAGCAGTTTTTATTCAGTATACATACTTACTGCGAGCTTGTTAGTATAAAAGACTTAAAATTGAACCAAATTCATTTAAATAATTGATTTTTTTTCTTAAACCGCTTATTTTCAAGTAATGGAAACTGTGTGTAATTTTGTACAATCGGTTTGAAACAGCAATATGAGAGTAACATAAGAGCTGATCATCGTGAGGTTGTGACAAAAAATTTAGACCAAAAAAAAAGTATTTACCACGTCGGGCTACTTTCTAAACAAGACTATTTTACGAGAGACGAATATCTTGTTCACTATTTTATCTTCCAAATCTCGAACCCGGAGCAATATCGATCGACCGGACAATTAATCATTGTCGAAATGTTTCCATTCCACGAAGAATTGCGCACTTTCTTATAAATATTTACTAATTGTAGCCGTTACTATAGCGACGTGGATCGCCTTATCGCATTTGCGGTCGTTACATCTAAAGCGTTCGGCTGAAAGGAACTTAATGCAGTCGAATTGAGAACTTCCTCCTTTTTTTATAAGTCGGTTAGAAAATGGACATATCTTGGACATTCCCATAACGCATATGGTTTTCTCTTCATATAGACTCTTGACTCCCTCATCGATTCATGCAAACAATACGTTAGTTTAATCTCGGCCAATCCTCTCTTGCATATCATGGTGTATTATGCTTCAAACGTCGCGTTTTTTCGAGAAACATCCTCGCCCAGCGGTAGTTCATATAAAGGGTGGCACCCACTTGCATTTTTGTTGCAATATAAAATAATCAAACGTTCATCGTTAGTGCGTGTCCAGTGAGACGAGTATATTAGAAATAATCTACACTTTTACCTACAGCAACGCCGCAAACCGGTCGCGGTCTTTTTACTGGGCAATTTTATAAACTGCAAATAATAAACGAATTAATGGGTATCATCACCTAGTGCTGTGCCTTGGTCGCCTGGAAATTGCCTTGAGCTATAACTGTTTCCGCTCGCGTATGACTGAAAATAATTATGTGCACTTCAAGCCGATTACTTCGGTTTAATCTTTAACAAGCGTACTAATCTTAGATCACTAAGTAGAGTTATCAATTTATTCAATATCGACAGCCTTGTTGAAACGTTCAAACGCAATGTTTTGGTTATTAAATATTTTATCAGTTCTAAGTTTTGATATACCAGAGACAAAGTATAATTGTAATACTCATACGCTATACGAATATCATAATGTGAAATGTTGAGTAGTTTATTTAGCAGTGCGACAACATGATACAACAATGTAGAAACTAGTGCACAGTTATGTCAGAGGAATGTCACTGTAACACGTCGGTCAGAACCGCCGCAATACAGCGTCTGCGACTAGTCGTAACAACAACTGTAATGAATTCTACTAAAAGACATACAACCTGCGAGGATTTACTGGGATGTACACTGTGAACTATTCAAAAATATGTTTATTGCTATTACAATTAACTTTATATGTCATCACTATGTATATATGTAACATCATGTATCATTACTTGTCAAGACCATATGCAGGAGAAAGCTTTTACACTTCCCATCGACATACGAGTACGTAATACAATATAATTATTAATGTTTTACAATATCATAATTTTCAATTGTTTTTTTTGTAAATATAAATTATTTTGTTTCTACTTTAGAGTATCGCTTAACAGTATTAATATTTATTAATTCTAATGAAATCCCACAATCGATTCCAACGCTAGAGGATAATATTAACGATTTGGAGTCACTCGTAGCTTACACGTTAGAGATTTATTTGGTTTTGATGCAAACGTATACGGAAAGTTCATTCAATGTGTGAAAATGCGTTAGCCGTGATGGAAATGTTTATTAAGTTCAAAGCTAATGTTTTATTCCGCTCCGTACCGCCGCATGCGCATACTCAAAGGAAATGATTTCTCAAACTGACGCTTACTATCGTTGCTATTTTCGCCTAACAGTACTGAACTACACTTCCTTGCAGCGCATAAATTTAATGTTCCATAAATTGAAAGGAAACCGAACTTAACATAAAATTTGTGTAAGTACATCCATACTAGATTTTGGTCAAACTCGTACGTCCTGTAATAGGGACCTACCATTTCAGACAGCTTAAAATACAATGTTGCCAACGCCTGGAAAAATTTTAATTCTCCCATCAAAATACTGTAATTTTGAAATTAGATATAATTTATATTTATATTTAACTTTTTCAATAACATTTTTAGTTAATTTAATATGGGTAACATTACCTACCTAATCTGATAAATTAATGGCTAACTTAATACAATTATGTATATAGGATCTCGTTTATTACTTCAGTATAATAAATAAAATTATAGATTCTAAAGCCTTTTTTTAAAGATCTCTCGGTAACACTAAAATACTTATCTAAATGCTTTGCACAATATCATTTATTTGCATGCTTATCATAAAGTGAACGTGCCGGACTTTTTAAAAAACAACTGGATACATTGAATCTTAACGAAAGATAAGGTCTTCGTGGCAAAGGGAATTTCAATCACGACCGAGTAATTTTCGACCCGCGATTGACATGATAAAATTGAAATTACGTTCCACAATTACGAGTATTCGGAACGAACCTTCGATCTTAATATCATAATATGATATAGTATTTGATTCCATTACGAATTTATTATTTCAACTTCGAAAGACCCTACGGACTACGTTACGTAGCTGTGCAATAACACTTTAGAATCTATTTATTATTAGAAAATTTTTGACACAAGTACAATAACAATTTACTTAAATTTTCCTATAAAAATAAAATTATTAAAATTATTGTTTGTACAATGTTTATGGTAAATAATAAATTAAAAGTATTAAAATTCAAATCACTCTGGCAATGTCAGCAAAAAGTTGATCGGAAAGTATTTTTATTCAAAGTAGATTAATGCAAGCACAAATTTAAATTTGAATGAAAGTTTTTAACGAGCTGTGTCAGCGATCAAAAAGCTATTCGACGTAACATTCAGAGAAAAACTTTTTAATTAATAAATTAATTAAACCGTAGGATCTTTAAACACAAGTACTTTTGTTATAATTATGAAATTATTATACAAAGAACGGCATATTTATAAACTTTTACTATATTAATGCACGGTTTGAAGTCCCTACATGTTATCCATAAAACTGAATATAAAATCTTTTACGAGGAATCCGGAATGCATAGAATATGTTAAAAAAGTTTATTGTTTATTTTACGTGAAATTAATAGTAATAATATTTGGAGACCTCTTCATAGACAATCATGAGATACCGAAATAGAGAAAGCCTGTATCTAATATGGTGACCAGACTACTGATAAAGTGCGTACATAAATTTGTAAATACAAATGTATATAACTAACTTAACATCCAGGCTCAGAATGCACATTCACACTTATCACAAAAATATTTCACCTGGATGGAAATGGAACCCATGACCCGGCTCGCACGCAGGTTCACTACCATTGAAGCTGAAATGTAGGTACCTACCTACCGACGTGTTCGGCTCTATGTAATACAGTCCTAAAGACTAACCTCTTTAAAAATACTTCATTCGTTTTAGTGTAACAATTACTTACTTAGCTTTCAACGCGTTAAAGACGTACCTACGGAGGCTACAAACTTTCTAAGGTTCGCCCCCGACTGAATCCAATGTGAGAACGGGCCATAGGTCAATAATTCGCTTCTGTGTAATACAAGCCTAATGGAGACCAATCATTACTTACTATTACGTCTAGGAGTATATTCTATTGCGATATCACTGTACCTCACTTTCTGTGTTCAATTTATTTAATAATAACTTTCGCTCAACGCTTAATCGAAAATTAGAAATTCACACAAATTATAATGTGCAATTCTTGCGCAATAATGGTACACTATCGTTTAAGTAGACAAGAGTTACTCTAACAATATCGAAATGACGAGAAAGGCAATAAAGGATTATTGAAATTTCAATTACCTACGATCTTATTATGACTTTCACGCTCCGGCGTCGAATTTTGTATGCGCTTCAATAACACAATCACTCGGAAACACGACGTGGCGCTTCTTTTTTGCGTCTAAATCAAAATCAGCTTTGGATTTGATCAAAACTGTAATCATTATAGAAACATAATTGTATCGCTCCGGCACAAGAACAGCTATCTGTATCTCTAAGGAAGAGCCTTTAAAGAAAGGGTTAACACGTGTTCCCGTTACAAAACAACATTTTAAGTTCGAGACGTTTAAGGTTTTTCATTTCGATATTGCCATAATTCATACGCGACGTTGACCACTCATCTGGTGGATCGTTTCCTGTATTTTTAAGTTTACTTAAATCCAAGAATTAGAATGGTGGTTGGAATTTGTTTTAATTAATACATTTCACGTTACATCATCAGTCGCGTAAAATTTTCTCATCGGCACCGGCCGCCGCGTCCGCTAATAACCGTTCGGTTGCAACAGAGCCGCGGCGCGCGTCCGAAAGCCGCTCGTAAAGTTACGAAACGAGAACTGCACACAAATAAACGACAACAAAGGGCTAACCATCGGTTCACTAGCCGTTTCAAATTCGACTGGAATGACCGATAACGAAATATAACACTTCATTCACGTTAACATATCAAAATTGTAATTATATCGTTTTCCTGTAAATACTTTACATATCTAATGACTTGCTCGGTGGTATTTACGAATTGTATAGAATATTAGAGGCCTATTCAATTTAAAAATCTCAAAAGAAAGTACAAATCTCGTTTTAGAAATAACAAATCAGCACCTTGGCTCAGACTAGCCATGATCGGTACATCTTTACGGTGAGAATTTTTTACTCATAAATATAACCACACGCCTTTGAAATTACATTAATCTTATCAACGCGCCTGTTCATACGAGTATTTCAAATGTTGTCTCGTTTTAAACGTTTACATTAAAGTCACCCTAGCTTCGGCCAAAATAGGCCGGCACGTTTCCTAGTGGATCAGAGTCCGCGACGAGCCCAAATTAGTTACGGAATAGCTGCATATAGCTCGCGGACGAGGCGCGCTTCCGCGAGCATCTGCAAACTTTACCCATTCCAATATTTCTTTAACAACCTTATTTCACGTCGCATACATCAGTACCATACAAACATCGATGCTAAGATGACGCATGTAGTAGGATTAAGTAATGTACGTAGACATGTACATACATACATACCGTCACGTCAGGTCCCTAACGAGGTAGGCAGAAAGCACCGAGTACTCTCTCTATCCTTACAAATCTCTGTCCTTAAAATATCTCTGTCCTTATAAACCCGCCGTGCTTTATGAAATGTACCTACTGTAATGTAATTACCGTAGGTACCGTAAATACCGTAATCCTAAGTCAACATCAGCCCATGCGCCCTTTAATGCAGACAGAATGAACAAACTCCACCTCCTTTCCATTTATGAGCTTAAGTTAAGAATTGTTATTTCTGATCCAAATAGTCGATATGTAAACATGCAAAAAGTTTAACTTAAACTTGTCATAAAAATGTAAAGTGAGCCGATGCAAATCCGAGCATACAAATATATTTCGTACACGAAAACGTTATCGATCTGGACATCTCGCGAAATTCACTGTATCTCAACCATAAAAACTACCAATGTTATTCCGCGCTACTGATGAATTCCCTGGAGCAAAGAAACAATCAGAGTTCACTGTACTGGAACAGATAAGTGACGCAAGAGCAACCCAGAGATTGTACAACGCCACGCTATATTATTGTTTTGGTTGTTTGCCAATAAGTTCAAACACCTTCCAATAAACGACGAGGGAGATCAAAATCGATTCATTGCCACAAGCAATCAGATTACTACGTGATAATTAATCAGGCGGTGTGTTCCAGTTGAATGGGTGCGTAACACGCATAATTCTTTAATTCAGTAACAAATTCATAACAATAATAATTAGTAGCCAGAATTTTCTTTTAATCATAGAATGTATAGATATTTTTTTACTTGAACAGTACAATAAATACAGTTATAAGATTTTCATTCATTCAGTTATTTCGAATTGCAAACGAATGCAATTAATCACTGCACTTATGTACGAGTGTAACCGCACTTGACCGTCTTACGCGCATATTTTATAGAAGACATTTAAACTATTAATGTGAATGCATCTGGTTATTCATCTTCACCAATAGTAGGGTCGTAAAAAATATTATAATAGTTCAAAAGCTAATTTTGGGTTTAACGCACTGAGCAGAGTCACGATTGACAGGGGAAATTTTAGGGGTGGTAACATAGTTTTGTTGAAATTAATAATAACAGTAACAGAATCTTGCTTTTTTTATGAGAGATGGAAAGTATATTGATCAAATATTAATGGTACCGATTTGAAATGGGTAAAAAAAACGAATCTAAGAATAATGTAAGTTGAGAGCAGGATAGCTCTTGCACTGGCCAAGCAACGGAACCCAATGTGCCGCTTAGTGAGATACGAAATATAATCGTGCAATGCAAACAATTCATTAATATGTATGCAAGAAGATAACATATTTCATGCTGTTGGTAACGGTTACAACTGTTGAAACTAGTTAAAATAATAGCTTCGCCCAAGCGGGCTAATTGATGATATCTTGAACCGTACATTCATTATTACAATTAGATTTATTTTACGACAAAACAGTAACTGTTTCATATATTGGTCTTAACAGTGACTCCGGTGAACTCGAGGATCGAAAATTTGGAGCGAAGAGTACACAGAGAGCGTGTGATATCAGTTATTCTTTGATCAAGAAAGGAAATAGCTACTAGTTAAAAGCACCCAAAATCAGTAGAATTTACGTGATTGCTAGGTTATGGAGCATCCAAATGCTAATCAAATATGAGCTTATTCCAGATAAAACCACAAAAATGTTTTACATTTTTATACGATCATGTGGAATGTACCTTTTATGATGAAACGTAACGAACACTTTAGAGAACTACATGTATTTATGTACAGTATATCTGCGACGGCATTTATGATAGTCGTTGATACAAAGCATAAAGCATGTAGGTACGTGTACGTATGCAATGTATGCAATTTTTAATACACTAACCTACTAAGTTAACAATCGGATGCGGTACGTGCACTATTTAGAAACAAAAGCATCTCATCTGCATATTCAAATCAGATAGAAGCGCAATAAAAATTACCGGCCGACATAAGTGTACAAGAATTAGAATCTGCATTATTTCACTGCCATCGTTACAAACGAGAAAATATAATTTATTGCTCATAACTTATGCGTATCTATTAGAACGATTAGAATAATTTATTGGCGTTCGATTTTAACATCAACTCTTAAGAGCAACCTGTGCTCCGTCATGCGGTGCCTACTGCTGGCTTGAAATACGCTTTACACATGCGTAACATGTATTAATGTTTACTAGAAAGTATTGATGCAGTTTTCAGTAAATTGCTACATATCGCAAAAATTCTTATGACATTTCGTTTAACAGTTATGCAGGTCCCTACATCATTATTTGTGACGTGACAATAATAAAATTCAAAAATAATAAGAACATGTCGTGTAATAGATTTTATCTGTTTTAATGATAAAACAACTCGAAAGTCTTTGAATAACAAAAAGATTGAACTAAATTACAGGCAACGGATTGTCTTAGATACTGAATGCAAAGTCTTTATGTGATGCAAGGGTCCTTAAAGCCAATCTTTGAATAAAACATTATTATTTTTATAATATAAGTATTAGGTTTAGTACAAAATACGTAAGTTGTAGCACTACTAGGAGTCGAGCGCAAGAACCGACCGCCGTCGCAACTCTAAACACACGCCGCGGTAGCTAGGCGCTCGTGACGTCCATATATAAATGATCGATATTCAAACTATCTGTTGGATCTCACCCATTAATCACCCACACGTCACATACTGTTGTCCCTGGTTCCTTATAACTGTTAATTATTCTTTGTACACTAGTAAAATTTGTGGGTCTTGTCCGCTGATATGGTCGATACAATAAAGTTTATCTTTGATCAAAATGCAAATTGCGATTTCAAAAATATCAACATAAAGCTTTCTCAGAAAGTAATATCCGCTGTATTTATTTAAGAATGGTTTCTAAGGAATTTTTTAAACGGATTCTTTTTATGGTGTTTGTATGCTAGATCTATTTTTGTTACAAATAACTAAATACGTAACAATAATAAACGATAATCATTATGTAACCTAAATCTAAATGTGGCGTTTAGAGAAATTATATGCAAATTTTTATTAATATGATTAAAGTATATAATATATGAATTCTTAGATCAACAATGGGTAAATTCAAATTGTATCGTGAATAATATATTTGTCCTGATAAAATTAGATTAAAATCTTGAGATACATGTAAAGAGTGATTAGGCGATAAACATCAAATCTTAATGCAGTAAGGCTGTGCGGAGGGTTCGGGTCATCGACCCCTATGCGCCGGCGCATTGTTCCGCGAATGCGTCTGCACACGGAAACGGGCAGCTAGATATCGAGGAACGCAACGTGTGGATATGGTAAAACAATGTAGTGCATTCCATGTAATTATCTTGTTTATAAACAACAAAATAAAAGTGTTCAAATAGCATTTTAAAAAGTCAGATATTCATGCAAGTTTCAGCCATAGTCTTCAATAAAAAATCCTTATTGCGGAGCTAGTTGTTAATGAAGCAAATGTTTTTAGGAGAATTTCAGACGAATTTAAAAGACCCGATAACTGTCTCCAACCCCAGTCGCTACTGAATTAACATTTTAAAGCATTCCTAACTTCTCCTCTAGTTACAGAAAGAGAGGGGAACGCGATGGAATGCTGAAGAAACGTCTGTTTTCTTCAACTACAATAACAGATATCTACGCGATGCGCAGGAGTGAAATGCACTGAATATTAAAATGTATTAGTCTATAAATAGGATAACGTGTCCACGTTTTCCTAATTCCATGTATCTCAGCATCTGTCGAAAGTTATTTGCGGCGTAAACAAAACTGGTCCACGTTAACTGTCTTACACGAAATAATTAGATACGCGCCTGTGAAATGTATCATCGCTCACTGTGCTGTCTGCTACGTACACTTTTTGTTCACAACAGCTGTAGATAGGCCGATAATATAGGAAATGGCAACATGCTGCTAAATAAAATAACATCAACAGTATTAGCACCTAAAGTTGTTAATACACTATCTTATTAAAATGTCAAACCTGGATTCATTTCTCCCCGGGATCCAATGTGAGAATGTCATGTGGCGAAATGACAAACTCCAAACTCAAAACGGGAAAGATAGGCGTTAAAATAACATGTTGAAGCAACAAGTGAAGTCACATAACGGTTGGAGTCAAGTCACGTAACGGTTGAAGTACAATAATCTATAGGGACCCAGAAGAAATTAGCTGTCCTCGCTAGTTCTCGGACTTATTTACGAGTCGACGTCAATATGTTTAATGTTAAATCTAAATTCCAACGTTTTTCGACATGACCGTCTATAAAGTTGTCCCAATATAAATAATATATATACATACTAGTTGACCCGACCACGCGTTGCCGTGGCTCAATTAAAATAATTTTGTAATAACTTAAACCCGTATATGTTAAAATCCTGTACCACAATGTTTGTCCGACTAAGCGTTGTCCGGTAAAGAAAAACATTGACTTTGCAATAAAAAATTGAGATCATTAATAAAGAGATAAAAAGTATCCTATCTTTTAAGTTGGACCAAACAATAGATATTTACAAAACATTGAAATCGATTCAGTGGTTTCGCAGATTAGCGCAAACGAACATAGTAAAGATAAAGTATTTTTTATTCATGTTTTACCAACAAAATAGATTATTCATAATCCCTCGACAGTTTCCAATTGTTGAGTCGTTTTCAGATTCATTAACAATTATGTTGCGCTGCGCATATCCGCAGTGATCGATGCCCGCGGAGCCGAGAGCGAGAGAGCTTATACAATATCATACTTCCATAAGACAATATGCAAGCCTACAAGCGTACAAAACGATTTCCAAATGAATTACAAATATTAATTGAATATTAGAAGACTAAAGTGTAATCGAAGGACATATTATCATAGTATATAGTCACACTCATTCTCCATAATTTTAGACAGAGATTATCGATTTCCACCGTCAATGGAAAGTGATGACACAGATAACCAAGACAGAAAAGGCAACCATCCAAAATTCGACCAAAATCGATGTGACCAATTCGATCAATCCGACCAACAAAAATTCAAACACTTCCACTGCGACAAATAACAGAATCTCTTCCTACATACGGTATTCCATTCCACGCTCATTATAATGTAGAACATCTATTTGTCACCGCTAACATTAATACAACGTAGGTACCTACTCTTAATATCCCAATCATTTGAGAGCTTCAACCATATAAATATCTAATTAAGAGCCTCCTGTCCCACGTGTACAAAGCTCATTGGCTATAAGGAGGCGTAATTTATCGTAAGCTCAAATGTAATCTATCAATTTATTATCTAATAAGGCGTAAGGCTGAATTGAATAATGCTTTACTTTATTAGTCTAAGAATAGTTAAGGACGCCGCTCCCAGTCAGATATCATTACTATCCCTTTCAAATAAAATTACTGTACCGTTTCACGGTTATACCATTGTGGCGTTGCATTTAATGGCAACACCACTTTACATAGGGCAACACTAGCGCCGCCATTAGGCTCACAACAATGGCGCTGAGTAATACATAGAGAGAACAACAGACCTCTTGTATGAA
>DWGJ01000991.1:0-23111 GCA_018246895.1 Aspitha aspitha aspitha
CAGGGTAACTACTAACACTCACTAACTGCACCTACTAACACATATTAACTGGACTAACATCACAACAGCCCCATTCCTGCAGTCCTGTTACTAAAGAATACTCACCAACGAATTCTTATTAACACCTGATACTAACTGAATTCACACTAACAGTCTCTACAGTCCTATTAGGAGTCGGTTACAGATGTCCATGGGCGGCAGTAGCCACTTGTGACTGCTGCCTGCTCGTTTGCTGCTCTGTTCTAATTAAAAAAAAAACAATTCCGAATATAACGCGATCTCCGTATGAGATGCTAGCTGTGCCCGCAGCTTCGCCCGCATGGATATCAATATTTTTCCCGTTTTTGCAAGTTGCACGCTATGACTAATAGGAGCTGCTCCACTCCTATTAGTCATAGTGTGACGTTACATAGTCGATAGCCTTCCTCAATAAATGGACTAGTTAACATAAAAATAATTGTTCAATTGGAACCAGTAGTTCCTGAGATTAGCGCTTTCAACCAAGCAAACTCTTCAGCTTTATAATATAGAAGTATAGAATAGAAGTATAGATATAGATTCGATTCACGTGGCCTCTAGTACGTTCCGCGATTTATAGAATACATTATAATCGAGTTCATATCTCGCATGTGACTGGAGGCATTTTTACATATATCACATTTTATCGGACAAACAATGGTCACATGTCACATTTTGATATTCCGTGTAGGTGTGACGCACACGTGCGGGCGGGCTGTCATCGTTTATCAAATTATTTATTTGGACAGGCATTTTTTGTGTTGGCTTTTTCAGTTGAACTGACTGAAAATATTGGGTACTAACCGTACTAAAGAAACGGTTTTGTGTCGATTATAAATAAAAGTCAATTCTAGTGTAAAAATTAAATAATTAAATGATAATAAATAATTAAGCAGTAATGAATAATTAACTGATGTTAATACCTTAAAAGGCAAAATATGGACAGAACTAACAGTTCTGTAAACTTAACATCTTTAAATGTACCCATGTTTGTGCTAATAAATGTCTTTGTTTTTGTCATTAATACTACATATCGAATATCCTATCAATTCGAACCTGGTAGGAAACTAGTGAATCCAGCAGTCACAAGTGATTCTGACGACCACCTCGAATAAGACTAGAATAGGACTTTAACATTGGTGTAGTTTAGTAACATATAAACGTATCCGTAATCCATAAACCCTCCGAAACCGGCCTGTATTCATGAAGAGAGTGATGAATGAATAGTAGAGGAAGCACGCAGGTTTGTGAGGACAGAGATACTGCGCACTCGTTGCGATCTGCCTACCCGGTTAGGGATCTGGCGTGTTGGTATGTTTACATAAAGTGCTGCCATCTGTTATGGATTGTCGACATCAAAGACAACACCGTTTGAAGATACTCACATACTTCAGTAGTGACTGCTAATTAATATCGAGCATTGTGCTACCCTCATTGACTTAACTAATTAATTACGTTGAAATATTAACACAGCTCAAAGTTAAAGATAAACAGCTAGGTACTCATATTTAAGTGAATAATAATAATAACTGGGGGCAGTTCCACAACGGCTATCTGATTCCAAATTAGGCAATTAATGCCTGTGTTATGGTAACCGGACAACCGATAAACACACATAGACACACAAATATACATACAATATAGTACTTATGTAGATATTTTTATTACACCCAGACACTGAACAAACAAATGTGCTCATCATACGAACGTTTGTTCTGTGCGGGAATCGAACCCGCGACCTAACCGCTCGCCCACTCGCCCAGTCCAGTGAATGTTTCATTCGTTTATTAACAGGGTCCTTACCATAAATTCGTCTTGTACGTTCCTTTGGACCGTTCAATTTTGCTTCTCTCCTTCCTAATCGATCGCCTCATGTTCTGTATTTTGTCTCGCACCGACATATCAGTCGCTTCCGTGACGCCCTGTTTCCTCAAGTAAGTGACGATCTCCTGGTACGCCTTAGTCCTCATGTCCTTCTTTCTGTAGTCGTCCGAGCTCACCAGCCACAGACATTCCCGCTGCCTGTACATATCTATCAAGTCTTTGATCAGACGCCTCGGGAGATCCATAGTTAGATTATTCGCAATTAATTTGATTTTTTTAGGTCTATCGTTAGGTGTTTTTGCAGCAATCACAATGCAAATTTATGTTTATAATCTTATTTCGTCCATTTCACATCTTTGTTGTAACACTGTTCAACAAAATAAAGTCCCGTATATCACTCGACAATTTCTCTCCTGTATCTGATCGAATAACTCATTCAGTCGACAACAATCAATCCGGTAACGTTAACGAAGCGACCATTTTTTAATATTCCCTTCTAAATATACGCTTCTATTGCTATTGCACTGGTTAGTTATGAAAGTTATTGTGATATTCGTGATAATTGAATGGTTGGGTTAGGCACGGAAAGCGCGTGGTGCCGTTAAAAGCGTTCCGCGCGCACTGGCCCGGGGGCCGGGCCCCGCGCCGCGCAAGATGGCGGACCGATCGATACGGCGGGCGGACTCCGGCCCGCGACCTTGGCACGACTTCGGACTGTCTGTGTTGCGCTATCTATGCATATTATAAAACAAACTCCCCACTCTGTATGTGAGCGATTTTCTCAAAATCTACTGAACGGATTTTTATACAGTTTCTACTAAACGATAGTGCAATTAATGAGGAAGGTTTTAGTGAATAGTGAATTACTGGGATTAATAAAAAGTAAAGTAAAGTACATTAAAGTAAAGTACATTAGTAGGATTAATACATACATATCGTCACGCCAGGTCCCTTGCGGGGTAGGCAGAAAGCAGCGAGTGCTAAATATCCCTGTCCTTACAAACCTGCCGTGCTTCATCTACTTTAATAAAGTAAACCAAGGATTATACGATTACGAATAAAAAGAAGTAGATTAATGAAAAGATAAGCGTCTGAATATGACTGGGTTGACTAGTATAAAATGCCACATGACATTAAATCAGCCTTCAATTACAACAAAAAAGAATAAATAAATATTCTGTAAACTTTAACTAATAAGTCTAAACTGTAATAAGCAAAAGAGGCTAAAGAAGAAACGGTGGAAAGCCCGAGTCTCTGCCTATCGGCATCGAAAATAGGCGTAGCTGTACGTACTCGCATACGTACAAAAAGTTCGATGATGATATTTATCTTATGAATTTCGAATAATTTGCATTTCGGTTCGTTTATTTTTTAACCGTAACCCACTTACTATTACGAGTAGGTACTAATAAAACATATAATTGCACTACCGCTGCATGTGCTAGGACGATCATGATATTGAATTTGTACATTATTTTTAACATTATGAATATATGTATGTAATTTATTCCTGCTTTGGCGAAACTTAGTATTCCAGGGAAATATAAACAACCAGAGAGAAGCTTCTTAGAGGACTCACGATAACCAAGATGCAATCGGTTCTCTGTACACAAAGGAATAATTTATCCACCGCTGGATTTACAGAGAGGTTGTTTTTAGAGAGACTCAGCCGGGTTTTGTTGTCAACTGTGGAGGAAATGCGGGAAATTCGTGAACATTGTTCCAACCGCTTAATGGTGAAATTGGAATGGAATTTACTTTGAACTTAGGTATTCAGTATTTTACTTCTCCTCTCGTGCCGTTTCAACAGTTTGTTTCATCTTTCTAGTACTTATCGTGTCTAAAAGTATAATATAGTTTATTTTTACTAAGGTATGTGTTTAATCGTTAAAGTGGCAGTAACCTTGAGAAAATAAAAACGAATACAAAAAAATCGTCATTCCGCAGCAATAAAACTGGCGAATATGGTTGTAATCATCTTATTATTATATTTTATTAATGTTTATTATAGAAGTATATAAGTTTTTTTCTATTGACGCATGAAGTTGAACTAAAGCCTCATAGGGTGGAGTCTGATTTAATACAATTATAGCAGACATTTTCGAGGATCGCGGCATAAAAGTCAGCGCGCACATTATTTTATTGTATGTATTTCGGCTACAAATGGAGGTATTACATGGATTTGCCATTACATGGGGTCATTGGACTTATCGCCGTCTATGAAGTACTTGTTTTAACCTTAAACTATGCAAAATCTAAAAAAAGGATAATTAGCATAACACTTATAAAGTTAAAGCTCGTAGCTGATACAGCAGCTTATCGCAAATTATACGCCAAGTTAAGCAAAATGTGACGTAATATGAATCGGTCATTCACTTGCGGTTGAACGAACGCTATTAATTTTCATAATTTTTTAAGCTTTCAAAGCGGTGTTCAGTACTAGGTCTTGATTGATAACGTCAGTTAAAAGTTTGCGAACTTTGACAGTAGCCTTGAGTACGATCGACTTTAAAATTTATTATTACTATATATTTTCTTATATACCTATTACCTATAATTAGATACTGCACTACACTAAATGTAGCTGCAATTGGGAAAATGCCTTCGTCTTCTGAAAATCCAATAAAGGTCTCACAAGTTTGTACATCATAACCTCCGGCACCCTATATCTGGTCTGACAACTTTCTTTCCAACGCATTAATTATGACATAATATAATGTGTATAAGAAAGAATCCATGGACGTGTTCGATCATTCAATCGTTTGACGAAGCTAATAAAATGTCAATCATACAGCCATAGCAAAGTGGTGCCGGGTCTCTATTACCGGGAATGTGATCATTATTCTGGCATCCCACATTACCCTATTAGGCAGGTCGACTGAACGTCTCCCTGGAGTTCGCCTTATCGGTCTTATGGCCATGACAACGGCATATTAAAAGTAAATCCGTTCATTTAAGGACTCCGACAGCAACTGGTTTAGTGACCACAGATACATAAGGTTTCAAGTAAACACATTTGATTATTGTATCGGAAAATTCGTAAACATCGTATCGGTTGTTATGTTATAACGTAACATTTCCATCGCAGTATTCTTTCAATATATTGTCTATTCTGTCATAACAATTTTCCATAACATTATTCTTCATTTGTATCATATCATATTATTATAGTCCATTCAATTGAGCTATTTCATTTTTACGTATGTTTACATATTGGATAATACATATATTGCCCAACAAATCAAATAGATATCATTGGTGTCATTAATCATTTGAACTGGTTATTTCTCCTACATCATATTCCAACCTAGCTTGTAACATTTTTTTTTAAAGTTGAATTTTGATAAAACCTAGGTATAAAAGTTCTTATAAAAAGAAACTTGAATCCTTTTCGAAACACTGGGAAGTAGGTCACTCGGAATGAAATATCTGCACCTTCAAACATCATCAGTTTTCATATGAAACGATGTCACATCTATGAGTACAAACAATAACAACTAAGAGATATTATCAACGTTCTTTAGGTAATTAAATATGTAATTAATAATGTGAACGTTGACAAAGACATTTTTAGCATTATTTAAATGGTAATGAAAATTACAATGAATTCAGTTAAAAAAAAACTAAAACAAAATGCTCTAGGTAGGTACAATAAATCATTAGTTTTCGTCACTTCAAAATAAAGATGAGTGTTGATGTAACGGGCTTACATTTTATTTAAGGAGAGGCTAGAATGAATGGAAGACAAAAGAATGCCAGTCATTCATGACTCCTTTTGGTTTCTTTTGTAAAGATTCGCCGCGGGCTCCGAGGCTCCGTATACAAAAAAACCGGCGAGCGCCTACCGGGTTACGGTTCAGAATGGGTCCTTTGTTACACTTAAAAATTATTATTATCATAAAAATTATAACAGACTTCGTTGCATAGTATTTTTAGGGCAACTTCCACATTGACTTTTAAAATTTCAGTTCTATTTGTTACAAATTCCACAAGACTCCGGCAGAAAAAAGGCCTTGAAAAAAATTGCTATAATAGTTTGTTATAAAACTCAATGGTTTTATATAGTTTTCAGAATATTAGCGAACATTAATTATTATTATGCTAAATATGTATTTACGTTTACAGACGTATCGTAAATATGTTCATAGTTTTCATTAAATGTCAAAACTATTTTACTCAAATCACCTTTTCGAAAGTATTATATTATAAGGACAGATACCGAAGAAATTTCCAAGGCATTATTTAATATCCATGTACAAGTAGGTGAACGTGGAAAGCGAAACAACCATACAAGAGGAATGATAAATAGAATTGTGCGCCAATATTACTGGCAGTGCAACAACCCCCGCAGTATAGTGTATCGACACAGAACTGGAATATGTACGTACTTATTGAAGGTACAGACAATGTAACACCCATATTACTTATTCCGGCATCGTGTTATATTTCCGAATTGATTAGTTGAGCTCGTAAACAATGTTGTGAAATTAAATCCAAAAGATAACACTATTATAATCGTACTAATAGTAACAATAATACACAGCGTGATGACTGCTTATGTTTAAAAAATATAGCAGTAGCAAAGCTTTTTGAATGTTGACTTATGGAGAATGCCAATAGGGGTAACACATACTAGGCATTAAATTCGACCTTATGCGTGCCGTTAATGTTCTATAAACACTATTAAAATAATCATTATTTTAACCGAAACCGGCGTTTTTGCATGAAGAGAGTGATGAATGTGGCCGAAGCATGTCAGGTTTGTAAGGACAGAGACATTTGCCACTCGGTGCTTTCTGTGTACCCCGTTAGGGGCCTGGCGTGATGGTATAATAATAATTTTTTTAACACGTTAAGGCACAAAAGTATACTGGAAAGCTAAGCTAAACAAACATACGGATTACTGACTGCAAATATGAGAGTTTGCAAAAAGTAGCGCACGGTTTTAAATAGTCCGACTCGCTACAAAGTCACGACTCGGATGGAGGTTTGTTGAAATGTTTTGGCTAGCTGCAGCTAGCCGAACGAGAGTTTAAGAATTCTCGCAAATAACATTTATATAAGTTGAGGCCCCCGGTTAGTTTCAGCTTGGAGGGTTGGAGAAAAATCGTTTTTAGTAAATGTAATCAAAATAATCATCATATAGAAATAACTATTTCCCATACAAGAAATAAATAAACAAAAGAAATTTTTTTAGAATGATATGAGTACCTATGTACCGAGCATAACTTTACAACTAAATTAAACAAAAGAAAATCAATAAATGCTTATTACGCCAGCTTCATCGAAGTACATAGTATTCATTACGGGCATAGTAATGATATTTTAGCCAACGAATAAAAAGCAGAACAATACAAAATGAACCTTCATATTTGGACTTCATTTATATTTTCATTCGCCTTTGATGTCCAGAAGCGTCTTGCTTTGAAAGTCAATAGTGTTGACTGAGTTGACAATTACTATTTATTTTAAACATGCCCCGTCATCTTGAAAGCTGCGTCAATTTTTCGGCGTGTTTGGTAAAATTAACTTAGCTTTTAATTACATTTCGAGCCAAATTTCTTGTACCTGTGGTTCGATTTTATTGAATGAGCTCCCTTCATTTTTGTCAATTTGTTGATATTCACAATAACTTTGACCGTTTGACCGTTAGTGGAACAGCTAAATAGGAAAAAAGTGGTATACCAGTAAGTAGAACTCCCTGCCTGCTTAATTGTTTAGGTACACCGCACTTACTACGACGACGAAATCAAAAACCTTCCTTCTTGACGAAATTGATACACATCATTTGATTTTCACATATCAACTGATGTTCATAAACATGTTATGCGAAGCCATCTCCCTAATCACCCCTCCTTTGCATAATGCGGTCGTCTCAAAACACAATGAAGTACCTACAACCATAAACAGACGTAAAAAGGTCCCCGATTGTGAGGTGTAACTATATATGTACATAGGTACAGTTTTTAATATTTGCTTGGCAACTGTTCGCGAAATATATGAAATAGACAAGAATCTATATTCAGTGCCATTGACTCCACACTTTATGGCAATAAAGCTATCGACTAACATTTATTGCGTCTGCAACACTTACATTATTCATTCGCTGTTAAATACCACAGTGCCAATAAAACGTGCACTGAAAGAAAGAAATAGACAATTTATTATCATTATTACTTCTCATCAATATTTTATTTCATTTCATAAAACATTCACACATGTAATCTTTTAAGTTATTAAATTGTAATTAGACAATTCGTTTCTCTAAATAAAATATCCTAACGTTTATTGATACATACAATAACATTTATGTTTATGTTTATTACTGACCTGAGAAGACTATCGAAGGTAATATGGGTTGATAAAAAAACTATAAATTGAAACATTTCTCATACCTCGATGACTGATACTCGTAAGTGATTGTCAACGTACTTACTTTCATGGAAACATAACATATGTACGTATGTACGTAGGCAGTTGCGATAAAGTAGACATTTGCCAGGGCTATGAGATATGCAAGCGAAAAATAATATATTATTATGATAAAATTGCATTCTCGCTTACGAAGTAAAACTTATTAAAATGCGTCATGAGGTTAACTCCGATTTCTTTCTGAAAGGAATTACTCAGTAATAATATTTATCTATCTATACTGCAATCTGCCTAATTAACCATAACGGATGTCATGCTTGGTATCTTTCACGGAGTAATTGCTAATCTTCACTTACATACTATTATAATAAATGCAAACGAACTGCAACAATCTGCTAAAATTATCATGAACAGTTTGGAGACCTCCTTGAACTCCAACGAAGGGTTAACTTCGTAAAGATCGAAGAAGAAGAAGCGAAAATGTAAGATCGTAATCGCTAAGCTATCCCCGCTACAGTGGAACTCAAGTGCGGTAGCTCGAAACAAAACAGCCGGAGGAATAAACACTAAATAGGTACCTATTATTTTAGTAGTTCTTATTCGCTATAGTAGAAAATTAATTCAGGCGAATAGCAAATTCCGACATTCAATTTTCTAAAGATAGGCCAACAAAACAAAATTATAACAACAAACTTATATTTTCAGCCATCTAATAGATATTTTCAAATTGATTTATGGCATCTTTCAAAGTAATAAGCCATTAGCGAAGAGTAAAAATGTAAAATTTTATGATCTGTAATAAATTGCTTACTTATATTCTGAGTCAGGTAATGGCTTACTACGAAACAACATAAAACAAGGCACTTTATGGGGTTTTATCTAAATGTTTTTCTACACACTATCTATGTACATACTTGTATATTCCGTAATCATATTTATTTGTTTCTATGTTTTGCCGTCTAAAACATGCTTCTTCTTCTAATAAGTCTTACCTTTTTTTATTTATTTTTTTTCGTGTAAAAGACTTGCGTTAACTTAACTTGTTATTTAACTAAACTTAACTTATAACTTTTCGGTTTCCGAATATTTTAAGATCGGTTGAGAACTTGTAATTTGTACTTTTACAAATGAAAAGCAATTAAACAAAAGGAAATATTTGGAAAGATGAATTTTAATTATACAATATTTAGTTTACTGGTGTTGTGCGAGTATTTCTTTTAAACAAAAGTACATATAACGGTAGGGATCAGCGCTTATAACAGTACTGTACTGAACTTAATTTTATTGTAAGACCATTCAAATTCGTTAACTGTTTAGCTATGATACAAGGACAGACAGATCGACGCCTCCCTCTGTACGATTGAAACTAATGTTTCACTTTCATAGGAACTTAAAAAAACTTTGACGTAGCAAGGGAACGAAACGATCGTGGCGGGTTTTTTAACGTCATGTCCTACAGGTATGCTCAAGTCGGCTTTACCTCAGCGATTCTCAAAGTATGGGTTTCTTATTAATCCTTCAACCGTTTAAATTTCAAATAATTACTGTACCCGTTTGTGGTTATTTTGATATAAGATGAATTTACGAATTGTATTTTTATATTACCAACCGTCTATTGCCAATGTTACACCAACGTCTTCATCCTGAAAATGCTTAATGGATATGAATACATCGTATAACTGGAATGCAAATAAGCGGAGACATGAAATGTAGTTATTGAACAATTCGTCGTTCAACGGATTAGAATTCACATTAAGGGTCAAAGTTGAACTACTATTACTTGACGATGAAACGTACTTACTGGAAAATTAATGGCTACGTCGGTAACTTTCAACAAGTTACGATATCAAGTTTTGAGAATTGATCGAAATGAATATAAAAAGTTTGACAACTACTGCATTAAAGCAGTGTTACCACTGGACCGTGGCTAGTCCATTGTCATTCAATCGAGCATTGTAGCCTTTGTCGGGCGTCAAGCAGCCGCCGTACCCTCGAATTACATACATATTGACGATTTTCAAGAACTTGAATATTTTATGTAGTATTTCTGGACAAACATTTTCAGAACAAAAATTATCAGTCTTCCCAAGATGGAACCTACGCAAAATGTATTATTGTGATGCGATAGCGACTAGGTGTGTCAATTCTCTTTATTTTGTAGCTTTCAATCCTTTTTTTACATTATAATTTAATAACATAATATATATATATATATATAAATTTATAATAATACATAAATAATTAACAATTTGAAGCGCTTTACTTATCGTTGTAAAGCAGCATACAGGTATCTACCGCCCTTGATGTTACTCCTTTATCAATACCACTGGCGGGTGCACAAGGTTAATGGCACTAATTATATTTATAACACATACTGTAATACATATTGTGGCGAGGTTCAGGGAGCGGTGGCACCGGACCGTGGAGGCTATTGTCATTCAATCGACCATTGTAACCTTTGTCAGGCTTTCGTTCGACCCCGCACCGCGCTCTTCCCA
The DNA here is from genome assembly GCA_018246895.1 of Aspitha aspitha aspitha. Classification (NCBI taxonomy): domain Eukaryota; kingdom Metazoa; phylum Arthropoda; class Insecta; order Lepidoptera; family Hesperiidae; genus Aspitha; species Aspitha aspitha. The sequence continues at coordinate 10,713 of DWGJ01000991.1, forward strand.
CCAAGGGCTTGCTAAATATTCTATACTAGCTGTGCCCGCAGCATCGCCCGCGTGGAGGTCAATATTTTCCTATTTTTGCAACATTTGCCATTGCTGCTCCACTCCTATTAGTCATAGTCATGATGTTTTGTCTATAGCCTTCCTCAATACGTGGACTATTCAACACAAAAATAATTTTTCAATTCGAACCAGTAGTTCCTGAGATTATCGCGTTCAACCAAACAAACAAACTCTTTAGCTTTAGTATAAAGGTATAGAGATTTCGTACAGGCACAATATCTTTTACAAAAAAGCTTTCTTTATTGTAACGAGAAATCGTAGTCTGGTCGCAACATGCCTAAATTTTAAAACATCCTGCTTTATCAAAAAAAACAGGGTAAATATTAAAAACACGTTAGTTTGAAGATAGCCAGGCTCCGCTCTCGTGCAATCTACTGATGAAGGAATTATATTAAAATCGGATAGATAGTTTCTAACATGACATCGTATTACAAACTCATTCACAAACATGATCTCTTTATGACGTTAGTATACATAGCACTATCCAATACGCACATTGTTCCATTGCTTTTGTGTAATACTCAATTGATTACCGGCCGGATAATTTTTTGAAAGAGTAATGGTATTATATCTCTTGTATGGTAAGTTCTCGTCTTTTGACAAATTTTATAATTGTTTTGTACGCAAAATGTCGTAACAGATAGAATGATAACAATGTTTAATATCAAGCCGCACCAATCAATCAAAGATTACATCTTTTATCTTCGCATATAAGAAGCATTTATGTTAGCATTTTATATTCAATTTCTAGATAACAAGACATATGTGAGGATTGATCGATTTAACGTTTAATCATCGAATATGAAACAAATACTGTTCTCGATTATTTTTACAAATCGATTGCTATCGAATAGTCAACATCTACGTCGATGTGAATAAATCGATCGTAGGCTCATTGAACTAATTCGATAACCAGAGCTATCATAATTTCTGTTATTTATGAATAATTTTTTATGTTCAGTATATAAATTACATTTTCATTTCGTAAATGTATTTTGTATTTCTTTTATATTCATTAAACTTTTAGTACCTACGATAATTTTTTGTGACCTTCCAAGTACGAGTAATGCCAGTATTGTTCGCCCTAGATCCCACGTTATCGAGCGTATAAATTATGTGTTAATATAATAAACATTATAATATAACATCAAATATCAACACATATGATATATTTATTAAACATGTGGCTCATTCAATCGAGTCTGTAGCACAACATAGATAAAAAATATATCTTATACAGCGCAATTAAGGAAATAATATTAACTTGTATTAGAATACAGAATACCTCTACACATGTTAAAAATGGGTTATCTCTAAAGACATTAACATCTGAAATAAGCAAAGAAATATAACCCGGGAATTATCCATCATAATTATAATAAGTACGTTACATTGACAGCTCCACATCCAAAGTCAGGACAGATAATTAAACTTAAACTTATCTGTCATATGGTATATCTTAATCAGACAAGAATCTACACTGGAGCCCTTAGCGGCGTTTGATGAGCATTGTGCAAGATGTGTGGTTTTGTTTAACCCTTTTATTGTGCTACTGCTGAATATAGATCTTTTCATAAAATAGGAAGTATTAGCAGACTACTTCAGACTCTTAATTAATGTATATAATAAATTAGTTAATATGCACGAGCAATATAACGTAATTCCCAAAGGTTGGATAGGTACTTATTTTAAATTCACGTTAGGATTCGAAACACGAGATTACACGAAAAGTCCAAACCACTCGCAAAGTTCTCGTTTGTTTAATAACTCCCTCGCTTAGTTATTCCGCGCATTTGTGCTGTAAAATGAACTCAAGGTCACTGACACTTAAGCTAGGGATGCCAAAGGGCTTAGTAAAATATACTGTATTATTGTTTTAATAATGTATCAAAATCATCGCCAATCTATTGTAAACAAAACCATATCCAGCATAGATACAGCGATAACTTTTATTATATCTATACCATGCAAATTTTTTACTTTTAAAAGTATGGAAGTAACCATAATTTGAGGATATGTTTTATTATCAGATCACATGTACACTCGTAGCCAGTCCGTAGTCCAAATTGCAAGCGATCAGTCGGAGCCCTTAAAGACCTTCAAGCTGTCAATCCTACCGAGAAATTTTACATAATACTTGATAAAGTCAAAACAAACCTTACAAAATCCGAATTAATACAAAATTCCCTTTCACATAAATTAATATAAATATGTACCTACACAGTTTTGTTAACATCGACAACCCTAGCCACAATAGAACATTTAGGTGCACAGTGCAAGGTTCTATTCATATTATCATCTATGTTACACAACTTGTAATTCTGGTACGCCGCAGTAACAGCAGAAACAGAACATAACTTATGATTCTCTAACAATGTCGTGCAAATTCTACTAAATTATTTAGATGACAGCGCCATCTACAGTGCGTAAGTGCTTCCTCGTTCTTTGAACTACTTCAATAAATACGCGACAGCCTTACGAAACATCAGCGATGTGAACATATTGTTGATGTAAATACATACCTGTATAAGGACAAAACAGAACAAACCTTCATAACAGTGAACAGGTGCACGCTGTTTCCTACTGTTATAAACTACTTATGTGCACGTGAAATGGTATTGCTTATTTAACACTAATAATATAATCATTGATTGATACCTATTTAACTGGTGAAATATGTAAATAAATTATATGTGATTGATTTTTTTGCTTGAACAAAAAGAAAAATACTGTGGACATTGTATTAACACAATTTGGTCAATTTTAGGCAACCATGATTATCCATCGGTGTGTACTTTCCTAACTTCTCCAGTCCGCAACTAGTAAAGGGATTTAGTGAATATTACGAAGTTCGAAAACTGATTTGTCAAAATTAACTTTTTCGACGGCGGGTAGTTCCGATGAAACTCAACTATCGACAATCCTTAAAGTGATACAGGATACATTTATCAAAAATATTAACTTTTTTCATACGTAAATTGCCTGAAATTCAAGGCAGACAAAGAAGTATTTATGTACTTATAACAAAAATATCGTTACTATGAAAACGAAATTGGTTGGATTATATGAAAAAAATTAAGCACTGCGTTTTGTCGCCTATATAGATAAAATGTAAAAGATAATTTAAAAATTAACACATAATTGATTGTGAACGATCTGTAGCATGAAGCTACGTCGCATTTCTTCAAATTTCAAGCGGTGTGACCAAAGACGTTTCAAGACTGTTCCCATGTTTCATAGAGTACGATAAGCAGTCAGTTTTGGCTGTTAACGTTAAATACCATTAATTAAACTACATCGAAGGCCTCAACGATTTTAAAATATAATAATAGAAAAACCATTTCATCGAAACGTGCAATTTCGCTTTTGTGGCCACAGCTTGCAATTTCCACTACCGATAACCTAACGTACCCTGCCAATAACATTGCTCGTTGATATTTTCCTAATCCCTTCCCCACTCATGGAATGCTGTGAAACTTGCGCTGCTAATAGACTTTAATAGTCCTCTCTATCGATTGGCTCCACAATTTTACAGGCTTTCTAGCCAATTCTAGGTATGGCCATTGTTCAATGTAATGAGGTCTTTGACTCGCAGTACAATGCTGTGGAAAATAATCGACCATAAAAACAAGATCACGTCTACAACTACGGCAACAGCCTTAAATAGCGAAGGAAATTTCGCCGTAGTGGTATTATTAAAGTTAAACAGAAACAGAATGCATGTTGCAAACTCCTTATAAATATTATAATTATCGTAGACTTGATAATTAATACTTTCCAGTCGTCTCTCTTGTTACGGTGAATGTTAGCTAATGAATTATGAATTATGTACTTACGAGTACGTATATTTTCCTTATTCTATATTTTACCATCGCAGGCCAAATAACGTTTTGCTCATATTTGGACTCTCATCGCGGTTGAATATATTGAAGCATTAATTCTTTTTTTAAACAAAGACTGATAAATCAGACATAATATCTACAAAAACGGAAACTTGCGATTAATCAGCAAATTTTAACAAAAACAATTCAATCGGTCTAATCATTTATATAACAAATTTAGAAATAGGAATGTTAGTATTAGCTAATTGTTTTGTTATTATTTTTAAAGTAGAAGAAAATGAGAATGCGGGGTTTTCGAGAATGTACTCGTATCTTTACCGGTAGAAGTAAGTTTAGGCTACGTCACATCTCAAATAGTGAAATAATAGGACAACACTTCTGTACATTAATCGAACCCAATAAGATAATCACCGTTAACGTGAATGTTAAAAAATTGTCATATTGACTACTAATTCACAATCTGGTTGAGTGACAAATTTTATGAATAATCAAACAAAGATGAACTAGTTTTACAAAGCGTCAATGGATGAGTGGCCTTGCATAATTAGGTCGTAGGTTTAAAAGACTATAAATCTCAATTGGTACACAACGGCGATATAGTATGCTATGGAGACAAATGCAACTACGTAGCTAATTAAAAAACAATAAACAATCACATCAAATATATCATCATACTTTTGTTTGGCGAATGACCTCACATATCGCTAATCACGTGAGTAAAATGACAATGAAAGAACAGCATCGGCCGTCATCTTGTGTGAGTATAATCAGAAACTCAGACGCATCGTAAGATGCAAGCCTTACTAAATGAGAACTCAGATAACGAAACATCAAGACCGCAATACAACATAGTGTTCTGAAAGTAGCATTTTAAATTGAATTTGACAGACGGTAACGAACGGTCAACCTCTGTGAAGTCCTCAGATCAGAAATTCTGTTCCAACATAAGTCTTTCACTGCCGCATTGCCACTCATAACGATTATGACACCGTTGAAATTGAGACAATACATTGTATTTCTATTATAGCCAAATATGATATAAAAAATAACAACATCGATAATTTAACTGTTACCATTTGCACGTTCCGTATGCTTGTACTAAAGCATCATCTTTCCCGCGTAATGATTAGCAAGACGGGATAGTACATACCTTGTAATTACACTTGAACTATTACTCGAAGCTGAAAACAGCATTGCGTGCAGTAAATAACGCACTAAATTGTTATTAAATAGCATTTAGTGGCAAGAAAACGTAAGTATAGTTCTCACAGTAACTGCTATAAACTGTATTAGTTAAGCTGTAAGTAGCTTATAGTTGTCTAAGATAGCTGCAATACTCAGGAACTACGGGTATTTCTAGATTACAAAATGAAGGTATAAATACAGTTTGTGATAACATTATAGGCCCATAGATGGAGTAAAAGTTAAAATATATAAGTAGATCGTTTTAATACGAACAACAAAAAGCAAAAAAAGCCTACGGCAGATGAAACTACCAACGATGTGGTTAAATCGCCAATTAACATGTGGGAAAAATCAACAAGAACTATAAGCATAACTAATTAAAACAACATTCGGAAATTGATAAGTTCACCATTCATGTAAAGGTGACGCCTACATACACACAATCATGCATGTTTCCCATAGGGATAGGCAGAAACGGAGTTCTCTGCCGGCTACGGTCCTGACTAACTTCTTTCAACTTCAACTTTCATCAAGTCATAATGCCTACAGAAGTAATCAGCAATCTGCTTAGTACATAGCACGTTTCTGCGTAGTATGGAATCAGACGGTCATATGCGAGGTGTGCCGAGATGTAATAAACGATTACCTATTTGATAAGACACTATCCGTTCCATAATAAAAGCAAAACATATAAAACGCCGAGTAATCAGTATGATGCATAATTCAGATAAGCAGAAACGTGTGTATTAAGTATTAAGCAGTGTCCTTACAACATAATGATGCTAATCATATCCATCCCATCACGAGAGCATTCGATCATTCGTTCTTTCTCACGCTCGTTTGCGAGCTTGCTACGTAAAGTTTGGGATGGCTGGGATATAAGGCACGAATAAGCTCATTGAATTCATTTTAAATCTTAATAGCTACTTATTCTAATATCTGTCCTGTATTTTCGAAAAAATATATCACGCAATATCAGTGTAGGAGAATCATATGAAACAAAAATAGCCTTGACAGGCTATAGAAACAAAATATTTGCCATTAAAATGTCGATGCTCTTATTGCATTGTATTAAATACTAAACGTATCTTATCTCAAAGGGCAGTGTAAGGCGGTAGTCTACCATATTAGACCATGCGAATGCGCAGACTTCATACACCTCAGAGAACGTTATGAAGATATCTAAGGTGTGCTGCTTTCTTCACGATGTGTTCCTTCACCCTTATAGCGTATGCTTAAATCTTTAAAACTACGCAACGGATTTTATTGCGGTTTTTTTTATAGATACAGTGATTGAAGAGGAAGATTTATATGTAAAATAATCATGGTATAGGGAAAGGGGGATTGTTTTACTCCAAATTTAACGCGTGCCGGCCACGGGCAGTAATGAATTAATCAAAACTACTGGATCAATTTTGTCATTTTTCAGTAAGTGACATAGGCTATATATTTTATACCCGTACGAAGTCGGGGCGGGCCGCTAGTTACTGTATCCATCCAATTGCATCCAATCTCTTCTCTTGAAGAATGTGTTGAACGGTTCACTAAACATTTTTTTATTATCATATAACTACATGAGTCATCAAATTTCGATGTTACTGTGATAAAATAATAATTACTTAGTTTCACAATAAACTCCGATAAAACTAAATTTATTTATCATATTAATAACAGTAAAGATAAAAGAAATTGAATATTTTTAAACTATTGTTGACGATATCTAATTACGTTATTGCACATGAATACTTTTTATAAGTTTTAGTTTTTATTTGATCTTTTTTATGTATGTATATTTTAAATATTTATATATTAATTAGCTTTTAGTTTAATTAATTTATATCTTTAGTTATATTCTAAAATTATATCATTACTCTTTATTGCTTTTCAGTTAAGGTTCAGTCATGGATTGATATGGACTAGCTTAGCTAACACGCAACAAAATAAGAGTTAATTATAAATGTGTTAAGAAAGTGCGAATGGCAACGATTATAGAAATTATTTTCTATGCTACGTAATTGGAAAACGGCTTAACAGCAGCTTCTTGCGTACAATATTGGCTAGTTATTATAGTAACAATTACCGCATACCGACTTGTACGGGTGACATAATTAATGTCTACACACGAAACATCCGTTTACCCACATCGGATTAATTAATGATTGACAAAAAACATGTTAGCGTTAAATTGAACAGGGCTTTTTATACCGTTTCAATTAATCTCATCACTACTCCATTTACACATACCGGCACTGTAAACCGTAATTGTATACAAATGTATGTTTATAATCACTATCAGATCGTAAAGATTACTACAACGTAAGATCGTTGTACGCCCATCATTTTATTATGCTCGGTATATTCGAGTGAAACAAAAATACTGTTAATGACATACACGAACATTATGAAGTCGTTTCGCGATCATCTCTGTACTTAACCTCTATATATACCTACAACTACCTTAAAGTATCGTTAAAATACTCACCTCTATTGAAAGTGCAACAGGATCTGCTCGTCGCTTGCACTCGATTCCGATGCTTTCCACAAAATTGAAGACACCGAATTTCTCTAAGTTAAACTAAAGATGTTAAAGAAACACTAAATTAAAAATCGGAGCTTGTAAAAAAATTTATAAATGAATTGTTATCACAACGAATACTGTTTATTAGTATGTTTTGTCCATGCCGATACGTTGGACGTAAAGTTTTTGACGTCTCAACTTGTGTCAAGAACGCACAAAGCCGCGAAGCGATCGGCCGCTAGCCGAGCCGACGCAAGACTGTATATCTCTGGATTCCCGGCTCTCGCGAGCTTTCAGACGCCGGCGGCCGGAGGACGACCGTCCCGCTCGCTCGACCGGTCACCTGCCGACTAAAAAAATAAGAAGTCTCACATTTCGGCGAAATATGAACCAATCCAAACAGCACTGTATTCAGGATACAGGTACGCGCCATCCATCAGTGCAAGCCACATTGACATCCTTTCGATGATCACTGAGCTAGTTTTAAATAGATTACGAGCGACTAACGATTATCTTACAGACCGTTCGCGCGCCGCAAACCGTAATTTGGTTACATTATCTATCATTCGAGATCTCGTAAATTGCGGCAACGCGGTGAGAGCGATGCGGCCGCTCCGATCGCTTCGCCCGCAGAGATGCCTTAGCGCCCGCTTGATAACGAGCCGTATAAACAGTGCGTGCGTTTTAGCGGGCCACCAGTAACCAACGATACAAACGAACCCATCGTTTCAAAGATATTCGAATCAATTTACCCGTTGTTTTCGTGGTTTATCTCCCTTAAGGCGGTCCTAGGTCAACATTTACAAGAAACGAATAAACAGACGTTGTACGGTGATCCGTATGTTCGCCATGTTATAAGGTAGTAGTTAGTTGGCTATAATGCGCTCCGTAGTACCCGAATATATCACTTTTATTTTCCTTTATACATGCTTTTAGGATTTCCCTAAACAGCAGAACAATGAAACAGTGAATAATGAAACAATGTCAGTATTAGTCAGCATGTCAGAGGAAACGTAAGTAAAATATAAATAATATATGTAACTGACGTAAGTTAATAAGGAAAAGGTCATTAATATTTATTTTCGCGACTGTATCCTTTTCAAATAATGACCTTGAAATATGTGAATGAGACACTGCATTCTTTCAGTCTCACAAATACAAAACCGTGAGTAGAAAAGCAAATAGATAAGAATAATTTTACCTTTATTAAACTAGTTAAGAGCAATTACTCATAATAATAAAGGACAAACCATCAATTACTTTCGAATTGAAAAAAGTACCTACCAACTGAATAAAAACAAACAAGATGCAATGAATAATGTTAATAGTGGCAGAACGCACGCATACGATGTGAATACCTTTAACCAACAAACAAGATAACAAAACCAATAAGCAATGACTTAAAGCACGAGCGTCCAAGTTGCTTAAAAATAAAACCAACAGTCTGATCGCTCAGCCAGCTTAACAGCCCGCATTTCACACTTAAGCTAGACCTGAGAGCTTATTCTACTCACATCTTCACTTTTAAGATAAAAGTATATAGTATGATAAGAAACAAATGCACACTTCTCAATGTAATTAGGCATAAAACAGCATCGCAAGCCGCTTTGCAACGTCCTGGTGAAGTATGCTCCATGAGTAGGATTGTATGGGATTGTAGCCATTTGAGGCATAGTATACTGGTTAAGTACTGCATTTAGTATTCATAATGGCCATTCGAATATAGCGAACTAACAACATCTGTTTCAAATTTGAAAAAAACATTGAAACATTTTTTGAGATCAGATAAATACACAACAATATTATAAACAATATTATGTAGTAAATAACAAAAACAAAATTCTAATACAACATAACTATGGCAATTTGCAACGTGGGGAAATTATATATAACGTGCTTCTATAACGGTTGAACAGAAGTTACGTCGGAATCTTACCGGCGAAAACCCCGTACAATACAGACTCCGTCGGAATTACACGACTAACGCTATGGCACGTCTTCCGCAATCCCAACAACGTTGACCTCCTGCAGACACTAGTCAGAATGGATGGATGGATGGACCGAAGTTTTATATAACTTGTATGCTCTATAAGGAACTGCATATGGCTTAGGGGCTATCCATAATTTACGTCACACGTTAAGGCTGTGGGAGGGAGTCGACGAAGTGTTGCATAGTGTGAGGAGTCCCTAATTTTGTGACATCACTTTTTTCCAATAATATATAAATGGTTGGGAAAACTGTTGTTTTATTTCATAAATTTCTCTATGTAAAATTGCAAAATACGTGACTTCACACTAGGATTTATTAGGATTTATTAGGAGAGGGTTCAAAAAATCATGAAATTCGTGTGCCGTAATTTATGGATAGCCCCTTATCGTTAACTCACATAATTAATACTTTCATAGGTGTAATATAAAGTTAGTGGAATAGACTCGAAGTGAACTTAAAGGACACGACAAAGCTCTCAGAAAGTCGGCACCCTCAGCTTAAAATAGAGTTGAGGCACCACAGACTAAGCTATTTTAAAGACCTGTGCAAAACGACGCACAGTGATAAGATGTTATTATACCATTAATCCGGACGCATTACGAAAAAGGGCATATTCATAAACATGTCTTATACCATAAAAAAATTAAAATAGAATAGTTTTATATAAAAAGGAGCTATACTAGTCAGTTTTAACATACATTTAGACATTCCTTTTTGTTAATATGTCAATGCGCATTTGTAAACTAACGGTTTTTTTGTTTTATATACTAGAATTCATATTATGTACATTTTATAAACATTTCATAAACCAGCTATCCTATTGCCTTTAAACAGTCTAATAGTTATATGTTAAAAGACTTTAAAATTCAATTTTAGGTGAGACAGGTTAGATCCGCTTTTCGCCGCCTTACGCGCTACTTTGAACAAATATTTAATCTTTTAAATCCTATTAAAGTAAACCATGGTATTCATAGATCTCACTATCCTTCAATGCCAGTCTGCAACGCCAATCGCACCGCGCTAAGAAGTTTCGCTGAGAAGTGATCAAAGTTTTCCTTGAATACCTAAGTTAATAAGTTATCGCAGCTACAATTACCAACTTTGTGCATGCACATACAAACGCTTATTCATTAATTGATAGAAATACTTAGCTATAGCGTAAGCACCTACCAAATGTATCATCTTTGTAAACATAATGTTTATAAATCTGTGTATACATATTTTATTGTAATTCAAAGCCACTCCTTAGCCTTTTGCGAGCGTGAAGGTTGAAGGAAAATTTCCTTGAACAATGATCCTAATAATTGAACCCAGTGACGTAACAATTCCACGAAAGCGCTGGTACCGGATATTAGATAATTATCACTAAGGATATTTTATCGTACATCTAAGTATGTATATAATTGCACTAATCATATCTATACATACTAATAAAATTGGTGTGTATGTCGGTTATTTCAAAGTAATACTTTTTTTCTCAAATGCTTATAGTTATTTACATGATACCAAGGCATAAACAACCTTTTTTAAATGTCTTTCTTTGTCCAGAGTAATCTTTGGAACGGCTTAACCGACTATACTGAGACTCTCACTTTTAGATAGAGGATTTTGTAGTCCTCCATTTAGGGTTCCAGCGCGAAAATCGAAAATCCCGTAAAAATCACGCAAAACGTAACACTGGGTATAGATATGATATTGTAGTTGTAAATAAAAAGATACTATATAACCTATAAACCAGTAGGAATTCACGCGAGTGCATACATACACGTACATTTGGTGTTTAATACGGCGAATACATTAAATGTAAGTACTTAATAAAACGAAGAACAATACAATCACAACCCGCGCCAGCCGCTTCGACGAATAGTAGATACAGTTGAAAGTTCTTTGAAAAGTATAATTTTGAGACATCTTCTATTGAGACCGTATTGATTGCAAATGTAATGTGTAAATTTATTTTGCTGTATCAATGTAGCTATATACACATATAACGTTAAAAGGTACCTGCTGCTATTTTTATCCAACCTTTTTATTGTTCGACTGCTGGACACGGTCTCCGATCTCAGTGAAAAGGTCGTAAGTAGCTGAGCAAGTGCGGATTGATAGACTTCACCCACCTCAGAAACTTCAGAATTATATATTTTATAACATAGTCTAAGTATCCTTTATTTTGTAACATAATCTAAGGTTTCCTTGCGATGTTTAACTTCACCGTTACAGCTAGTGGTATATACAATTTAAAACGCAATGTAACAATTAAAGGATTTGGACCCAAACTTCCCGGAATAAGAGACTGAATTTCAAACCACTAGGCTATAGGCGTTATAGGCGGGACTTGTGAAGAAAAAAACATCTAATACAGCTAATATATTAATTAATTTATTGTCAGTAAATGGACAGTAACAATGCTGTCATGCTGTCAACTATTAATTCGTTTAAGACATAATTCTATAACCTTCATTATATGTATGAATTTTTATTAATTGCATATCTGACATATAAATAATTTTTTCCTTGCGTGTTAACTGCAGTTTGAATTAATTCTGCTGAATAAGCTATAAATATATTGCTGTGTACCCTAAGTGAAAGCAAAGAGCCTCAGCGACCACCCGTATCCAGCTTTACAACCACTCCAGATAGGGTTGTCACGTTGCTAGGATACTAAAGGACATGTTCATAGTTAAGGATTATTAAGAATTATTATATTCGACTGGCCTCGTGGTCAAGTGGTTAGAGACCCTGACTGAAAAACCGGAGGTCGTTGGTTCGATTCCCACCCAGGACAAACATTTGTGTGATGAGCA
>DWGJ01000992.1:0-23099 GCA_018246895.1 Aspitha aspitha aspitha
CTGAGATTAGCGCGTTCAAACAAACAAACAAACAAACAAACAAACAAACTCTTCAGCTTTATATATTGGTATAGATATTTTATCTTGAACTCGACACCATTCTTTTAGAATTTAGTTGTCTGACGATGATTTAATGTTTCATACTTACGACTACCTATATAAATATCAACAATTCCTGCGTAAGGGCGTAATTTTAAAATCATCGCATTTAATTGAAATTCATTTAATATCGGTATTCTGTTTCGATGCAGTCTTCAACACTCAATCATCGTCATTTCGATCTTTCAAAGCGGTAAGCAGCATAACGGTTACGCGTGCATTTATTTGCGTCCAGGTGTTGCTCTGACAAAACAATCGGCTCTTGAGCGCGAATAGGGCGGAGTCGCCATTCATAAAAATTTATAAAATTCACCAAAAAATAAAAGCTTCCATACAAAAAACTCAATACCTCTGTTCTCTTCGATGGCCAGGCAATAATTCATAATATTAACTACTCAGGGTTGTGAAGAATGGGTGTGCTACAAAATTTGTTATTGATTACATTGTATCGGTTTCTTTATTCGACTCGTATTTAGGACCACCTTATGGAATGTTTTTTGTTTTGTTTCGTCGTCCGATTTCATAACAAATCTTTTATGATATAATCGTTGAAAAAGAGAAAACTTATTTGTAGATTTTGGGGATATATTAGAAGACATAAGGTATCTTAATACCATGTCTATTGTGAAAAATAACAGATATAGGTACATTAATATAATAAATAAAAATAATAGTAAAAATAACAAAATTATGGAATTTCCAAAAATTTACAATTAATATTATTATATTGGGATACCTGTTTATTTCTTAAGCGAAATATCTTTTAAATGTTCGAAATATTTTCTTTCATTTAGATATTATGCTGTATTATAGAACTCTCTTTAATATACTTTCTCAGTTTAGGTATCTTAATACATCGAAAGTGAACACCGAACGTTACACACACCTGTCACAATACAGCACATCAATGAACCTTTTCATATTGTAGCATGTTTTCATAAGCCTCAAGTACTGCTTTCTGTGCCTTAGGGATCGAAAATCTTAACGCTCGGCCACGCATCAATGCCATAATTAGGTGTATATTTTACAATTTGCCAAAGATATCCATTGTACTCTTTGTATTGTAAGTGGATTCGCTACCAACAAAGAACGTTTTGCTTGACACCGTGCCGACTATAGGGTATACTTTGGATAATACCCACGTGTGTATAATGTTATTATTCAGAGCCGCATCTGTCAAAGGACTGTGCGCGCGTAATTTTACAGTTTAATCAGCGTTAAATGCAGACAGACTTACCGCGAACGCAAAAAATTTGAGGGTTCCGACAGTCGTTCAAGTTTGGAATGCGAACCCATAAATCATTGGACCTCGATGACGCTGGCAATAAAATAAAGGGAGCACCTTAATAAGAATGTCGAGGAGATGGAGTGGTGGATGGAAATATGCTGACTTGAAATATCTTTGGAGAGGAAATCACTTGAGTGTGATTTTTAAAAGACGCTTGGGATGTAACGGAAGGAAATCCAATTATTTCTTTATGACATGTTTTTAACCTGTTGAATTTTGTATCATTTTTGTGTTTCACATTAGTATTCTCTACTATACACAATGTATAAACGTGGTGGTTTTTGCTAACCGCTAAATTATATTTTAAACTTTGACTTAGAATAAGAAAACTAAAGCAAAAACAGAAATTGAATATTTAACTAAATAATATTTATGTTCAGTCCATAACAAAATCCAACTACAGTGGATAGCTACAATGATTCAATAAATATATGCTCTTTGATTGATGTTATTGGAAACAAATAGGAACTGCTTGCAACCGCTACCGCTAAACATAAAAATAGGTCATAAACTACACGAAAATAACAAATGGTTTACTATATCAAACGAAAATGTTTACACCTACAGCGAGCGCAATTATTAAGATAGATTTGAGTCTCAACTTCAAAGAAAATGCTCCCACAATGTTAAATAATAATATAGTGCTGGAAGACAGTACTTTATTCGGACCACAATGAGATATGTCATCTATTATGTCTCGTTGCAGTGACCACTTAGCTCGGAGAGGAAATAATTTATTCAAAGCGTACTACGCTGTATCTTCTCCTTATTGGGCCACTTAGAAGGGCGATACTACTGAAGCATTTTGAATACTTAAATTTTGTGATGTTCCTACTATTCCTTTGTCTTTTGGAAGATGTTAATTTTGTACGTATATCGCTAATAGAGATCGTTGTTATTAACATGAATAGACATTCTTCTTTTGAATATCCTCCTATCTCTATTAGATGAACTTAAAACCGAAAAACGACGAAAAGAAAAAACTAAGCAAATTACATTGAAAACATGTTGACTATGCATTCTTTTTCTTCTATTGTGCCTACCTAAGACCTACATTTAACAAGTATCTGAGTTTATAATAATTTGGAAGCCATGTGGCTAAATCCGTTTGATTTTTGTTATTATCTGATTCTTGCAAAACAAACAGTTTTAGCATCAGCTCAAGATAAACTTAATGGTGGTAAAATGCTCACTTTTTATATACATGTTCGGTTCCCATTGCAGATGATGGTGACCCATTTCCCACGGAATTTTGTGATCCACAAGTTATAATACTAAGTCATCAATTAGCGGTTCATTGTCTGGTAGCCAAAGTTAATTAGCCGTCTTCCCTGTACCGTTCACAAAAACAGCAGATGCGAGCTCGAGTACATACAAGCTGCATTATTAGTTGCTCAGTAATGTTTTTGTTTTTATTTCTTTTGCTAACCGTCCGCACTAACACACCATCTGTGTTCGGCCACGGTTCACTGTAGGTTCGCGATACACACAGTTCAGCTGGTATGGCGAACTAGTAACTTGACTTACTGAATTACACTTATCTACTTTCTATTTCGCTTACCGCTACCGTTATTCATTATTATCGTAATGTTATACAGTCGATTGTAAATAACGCAAGCGGCATTCGAATATAGCGCATAACAGATTATTTTGTGTCATAAAGATGGAAGTGATACAATTATGCTGTGACAGGTATTAGTAACTATGTTTACTACAGTTACAATAAAATCCTTGGTACTGGTACTTGGTACTCATTTGAATATAAAGTTTTTTTAGGCATTAATTTATTTTATGAAATTCTAATTTCTAACAAGAGTTCATCAATCTCTAGATCCGTACGTTCTAATCTGAATTTAACTTAATTATAACACTTGTCTATAGGGAGTGTAAGAGATTGTATGACTGTAGTGGAAGATTTATTGCGATCTTGCCGTCTCGGTAAGTAAGAACGGGTCGTCTTTTTGTTTCATTCGTTCCACGGTTAATCACTGAATGATGTCGGCCTAATGTGTTTTCGGTATAATCTGGTTAGTGTCATAATTACACCAATTTTCTTCCTTCTATGTCGTTGGAGCTTTGAACTTCGTGCGATTGGTGTTTCATTAAATATTTTAAAGTTCTCTTTAATGGACATAATAGCAAAAGAACAATGCTTTGAGACAGCTACAGGTATATTGCCATCGTTCAACGTATATATGATTTATGAGACATTATTTTGCTTGTATTTTGGCTTTGCCTTTGAATAAAAGGGACTAGGGAAAATGTAACGATGCACTTACGGGAGAACACATAAAAATAATATACACATAACTTAGTTTCTTAAATATTACTAATAAAATATCCTGTATACTGAATTGTTAATTTAAATTAAATAAAATAACTTTGTAGTGACTATGATTGTAATTTTGTCATATTTCTAAGTATTACTGTAAGGCTGTTTTAGTAAAATAATCACTATTCTTTACTTAACATGTACCTAATACAAATCAAATTATTATTTTTCACATTTTTTTGCTTGGAAGATAAGATAGATGAGCATATTTGAAAAAATGTAAAAGTTTATTTAACAATGTTTCTATTTATTCTAGCTATTACTCGTACACATCTTCTGCCTATCCTTTCAATAATTCGACGACTTTCAATAATAAGACCAGTTCAGATGTTTGTATCTAAATTTAATACATTACAATACGAAAACCGGTTTTAAATAAATAGGTGCTTGATAATAAGGCGTTTGAAGTTTCTTTTAGAAACTCGATGATAACTTGGTATTATAAATTTACTTTAATTGGTCATAGCTTATGACAAGAAACAACTGTTTCAAAACTTTTATACGTTTATGAAGATCACGATTCATTTCGGTGGGGTTATTAATAGTTCTTAGAATGAGAGTTTTTCGAAATCAATTTCGAAGTAATTTGTACTTTTTAGAGCGGTGTAAAATAATAATAAGATATAAAATAATGTGTCTGGATTCGGATTTGTTAGTTTCTAATAAATATGAAAAACTACGATCTACGAAGGGAAACCTCACATTTCGGAAATATCAAAAAATTTGCATTCATTCCAATTTTTGCTGGAATTGAGAGGCGACTTCTGATGCAAATTGATCAAGCGAGCATGAAGTCAGTATTGAACTCATTTACATATCACACGGTATGAATTCCATAAATTCTTCAAAGCTGCTTTTGAATACGAATCAGAGGTCGAGGATGAGCGCGTACGAGTGTATGTGAAATAGGAAATGAGTCTGCATTTTCTTTGATGTGATCACTGTGATTTAATTAGACACAATATTCTCGTTTCCTGGCCTCTAAGCGGCTTTCGTCGTAAGTTGTTAGTAGCCGTAAGCTCGTAAGTCACCGTAAGTTAGAGAAATGAAGTTCCTAATTCTGATGTGCTCCTGAATGTTTAACAAAGTAGCCCAATATTTTTCAGCAAAAATAATACGAAAGTTCTAATACTAAAAATGCTGATACTCGTAATAGATACAATACCGTGATTTGCAACGCATTCGGCGTTTAAAAGACAGACCGAACCATACAATTAATGCCGATGATTTGGTCATGTATCTGTCTATTAAAATATTGTACGGTAAGATTTTTTTTACAAATATGACACTATCAATAGATATGTAAAAAAGAGTCTTTATAATAAAATGTTGATTGCAAGATCAAATCAGGGATTAAAGCAAAAGAAAAGTTTAAAATATTCACTAAATAAACACAAGGAGAAGAAAGGGAAAATAATACTGCTTTTACGTTCCTGTCCGTAGCTCTACAAAGTTGTGAAACAAATTTTATATGTGAACAATAACGATCGAACTATTTATAATAAGCGGAAGCATAAACAAGAGCACGCATAATCTGGAGTCATAAAAACCAGTAAATAACTGCTATATCTCATCCCTTCGCATATGACTCATAAATTTCTAATGTTGACAAAATGATATTTAATGTGTTTCGTTCTATTATTATTCTAATGTGCGTGAGTTCGTTCTCCAAAACTCATTTAGGACCTAATGCCCTTAAGCATCCATCCTTAACTTTAAAGGACACGCATTTTTTGTCGACTCCGTCATCAATCTGTTCCTCTGGTACCACTACTTATTTCCTTGTTACTTCTTTCGTCCTGCTCTTTAAGCTGTATAGAGAGGGTAACAAATAGAGAATGTATTATCTATTTTGTCTTAGCCGTGACAATAATTAATGACTGGATTTAAACGCTTCCTCACGCCCGTGACATTAACATAAATAGAATGATCGCCGTACGCTCGTTCTAGCCCCTTTGATTCTCGTATTTTTAGCTGAGCCTGCTCAACTTTTGTATATTAATTTGTTGGTTGTATGTGCATTGCCGTATCCAGTACTTTGATGTTTTGTGTTAAAAGGTGTCTGGTGATTTTCAGCTTAGTGGCCGTTACTGAGCCTATTGGACAGCTTACAAGGATCTGTTTAATTCAATCACCTAAAGCGTCTTATTATAGAACATTGTAGCGTTTCTTATTTTTATATTATAATGTAAGTAGTGCATATCAAAGTTAAATAAAATATGTATCGGAGTTTAAGACTATAACGTATAAACCTACTCCCAAACTTAGTTTTGTTATGGTTCCAAATATTTCATTCAGGTATTCAACGAAATGACAATGAAATCTTTACATTCTGTAACATCTTTAAATGTACCCATATTTGTGCAAATAAATGTCTTTGTCTTTATCTTTGAACATTATAAGATACTGCTCGAATACCAGCGCCACCTTTAGAACAAAGACCGTAGAGTGACAAATTCATTAGGTGTCGGAGACACTCATAAAGCAGGCGATTAATGCAAATAGCCCCCGACAGTCGCGGACAAAGAAACAATACTGTTTTAAAGAGTTATGGACTAAATGAGTCCAATGAATGAGTATAATAAAACCAATAACCCAGTTGCGGAGTATTTAAAATTTATCGCATGACCTTCTGAAAATAAAATGTGGGTATAACGTATGTGATACTACGTTTCTAGCTGTAGGCTCCAGATATGATTAGCTTAATTGGTTTTACAGCCCAACCTTTTCGTACTGGAATATTTTTAATAGTAAGATGGTAAATTTGAATTGTAGAATAATTATGTTGATTGTTGTAAAAACGTTATGCTTTTTTAACCAAATATATTAATTAGTAAGTTGGTATTGCGATTCGATTTATTTCATTAGTCAGTTTTCTTTGCCCGTTGCTTTTGGCGTGGCTTCCAAAAATAGATAAATAGATATTTTTTTATTAATGGAGACAGTGAATTTTATAATTTCTATACTATTTTACTTTATTAGGTATGGAATTTCCAAAAAATCACTATCTCTTACACTGTATAAAGTACGAAAATAAGTACCTATAGGTACATGTTACACGCTCAGTAAAATTTAACTACAATTACAGATGGAATGATGAGATAAAGAGAACCAACACGCAGCTTACACGTTAGCAGAACCTGAATAGGTACTAAGCACAGATTTATACCTAAAACTAGAAATTGAAGAGTCCGATGCTCTGTATGACGTAACGGGTTTTCCCATAGAAACTCAGTGCATTAAACTTTGTGTTGATACTGGCCTAGCGGCACACATGACTCGAATTACGGAGTTTATTAACCATAGTACATAATATAATAATAATAACTGGCACAATTCCATACACGACTTAGCGGGGGCCAGTAACAGTTTATAATAGTAAAAAATTATGTTACACTTATTTAATTATAGAAATAGATAAAAAGTGCGTGATAGCAAGGGTAGTAGTTACCTAAAATGGTCCACGTTTCGTTATTCGTTATTATTTTGTGTATAGATACACTATTAGCATCAAAGATCGTTAATCCTGCAACCTTTTAATATACAGCTTACAGGGAGTTACTGCAAACTACGGCACTAGTTTAAAAACTTATAATAGTAGGCATACGATAGAGTTGCCACATCCCCTTAGCTGCTTGCAAAAAATTTTTTCCTATAAACCTCTTTGGTACTAAGAACTTCTAGGCGTGGTACATTTATTTTACAACCTTTTTTTAAGATACACAATCCTTTCTAAAGTGTAGTCACCATAATATAGACTCTGTCTAATTTGGGTTTAGAACGCCATGTGTAAGGTTATCTCAACATAATATGTTATTGTTAACTAAGCAGCACGTTTTGCTAATTTCGCTTCTTGTTATTTCTAAGAGTTGATACTTTGGGAGTACAAGCATTTAAAGGGATTTCTATTACCTTCCAAGAACGAGTACAGATAAACAAGAATTCTACGTATTTACGGAAATTTCGAGTACCTGAATTAATCATTGTCGATATCAAATATCTAGCAAAAATCCAACATACGGTATACTAATGTTCTCGTAATTGAAGCGAATGAAACCTATATGGAAACGCGTAGGGATGTAGACATATCAGTTTCCGCTGTTATTTTATCCACCATCTCATCAACATCGAATTATCGTGTGCCAAATAATATATTGTTTCGTAAAGTGGATTACAGACAGATGTAGACACAGTTGCTATACGAAATGGTTATTTGATTATACATGTAACATAAAGAAAAATACCCAACTCAACTCTCTATGGTAAAGTTGAAGTTGGTACGTTAAAAAAGTTCTAACATTAAAATATTTACAATAATGCTATGTATTATTTTAATCGTAACATCAACAATAATTTAACCACAGACAAATAATACATAATTAACAAACAAATCATAAGTTGTATTATTTAATGAAACGCGATAGAATTCATTTTACTGATACACTGTTAAAATCGAATATCACATTCATAACGACAGTCACAACATCACGCACCGAATAAAATGAGTAATAATGAGAAAAATATAACATTAACATTAGTACGGAATGTTTACTGCAAACGATCTTCGCTAGGAGTCAGCAAATGACCCGAGCGTTACGTGAAGCTGATACTATCGCGTCGACCCGGGTAGGATAGCGTTAGAACCGAGGCCTCAATGGATTCACTGGTATTATTTTACTGTCTTATCTAATTTTCGCATAATTTTTATGAGAGACCAGTGACCTACCAATTTTATCGTTAATTAGATTAGTTCTGATCTTTTGGTCTAGTGGTTAGAAACGCTGATTGCTATACCATCGTCTGACGTCTGTACATTATTCCTTAAGCATACACCCTAAAACATAACCAAACTTTTGTCACACTGGAGAAAAAATGAAAAAAAATGTGACAATAAAGCGTTATATAATTTTTATTTGAAATTTATTGCACTATATTTGTGGCTGACTGCTTAAAACTGAACGTGACTAAATGCGGTTATGTGAAATTGGTTGCATTTAAATCCGCTACTATAATTTAGTATCTAACGAAAAGCCAAATATATTCAAAGTTATTATGGTTGATGATTTTTTTGCTTGTAGTAAATAAAACAGTTTTAAAGTTTGATCGATACTGAATGCATCACATTGTCGTATTATGTATATCGTAAACCAGTGCAATGCAGTCTTGTTTGAGTTCAGAGAATGTCACGATCTACAAATTGTATGAAACTAGTTCAGAACCCCTCACGAACTCCGCTAAGTTTATCTGGTCAATATTTTTGGGTATTTCCTTTTACCCGTATCAAAATAATACGCTAAAAGTTGGTTTAAATATCATACTGATTTTTCTAATGTCAAATTGCGTTAACTCCGCCAAATTTCTTGAATCTTAGTTAAGTTTAAAACTAAAACTGAAGTAAGTGGGAAGAAATAACTGACTATTAAAGATGACCAACTCATTGTTATTCATCAAAGGAGGAATTCATGTCTTCTTAGGATCTCCCAATCCACGAGTGTCATAGTAGTTGAGCATTTCACAGAAACAATTCTGTTTCTCGAATTTAGCGTATATAAATATATTCATATACACATGACAAATTTTTCCACAATTAGTTTTTGTATGCCAAGTTGGACTTAGTATGTATATACATAGTCGCTAGCATGAGATAACAAAAGCATTGCATAGAGGCCAAACATCCCCATAATAAAGATTGTCCTACTATAAAAGGTTTAACGACATGCTAATATTTAGCAGAAGCAAATAGAACTTTTAAATTTCTTATAAACATTACATTAACATATAACATTAATATGTTATAAATACTGTCACTACGAAACTAAATTCATTGGAATGGTATGTATCTTTTTATATCTTAAGTTATTGTTTCATAACATAATAATAAATTAATACATGAGATCTATCTAAATAATAAGATGTAATAAAATCATTATTTTCTAGTAAAGCAGTATTCAAGTAGCAACATATCGCTAGCATAAACACTAAATCTACTCACTTTCAATTCAACACGTTGTTAAAAAATGACCAAGCAGAAAGTATGAACATAGCTAAATGATTATTCAAAAAAGTTCAATCTTTTCTAGTCATTAGTACAACTAATACCTCAAAATGGGCAGCGCCATATTAAATCCTCCGCCTCAGGGAAGGTGTCCTCTAACATACCACATTGTTTTTCTCCTAACCTCAGGACAAATTCTTCAATTATTAAATTCTTCTAACGTATTCAGATAACACGCGTGATCAAATAAACAATGGGCTGAATAAGAAATATTACGACGTATTGTAGGTATTTAGCTGCAAAACAACGATATCGACAGTATTTATACTTTTATCTTTTAATGGCAATGACTTCATTATTAATTAATAAAAAGATATTTATGAATTATTTATTGCATACGCATTGTTCGAAATGGGGACCGCGCTTTGTAACTTTTTAATTTATTGGCCTCCTCTACACCGTAAATATTGACGTTGCTGTGCAGACTTAAGCTCCAAAAGAGAGCATAAAACAAGATTTAATCTTTACGTGTGAACGCGAAAATGTTATTTGTGTAATTAAGGGGCATATTGTAATTCATGTCTTTGTTTGAACACGTTATGACGTTCAAATTATGTTAGAATTTATTGGTATTATTTTACAAATATGAACCAATTGTATTTCATATTTGACAATTGAAATGATGCGGTACTCGAATTTAAAAGATAACATTAAAGATTTTCATTTCAAAAGTCACATTTATAAAAATTATACGGAATCGAAAATTGTTGGCATCCAGGCCTCTAAACATTTGGTTAATGTGAACAACGCTAATGCCGACTATAGGCCAAATCGAATGAAATATTGGATTAAAATATGCTAATCGATTATATACAACTTGACAGCTAAATTCGATTCACTGATGAATGAAATCAACATGAAGGTAGGTACCATAATTTGAAATCGATTTACATAATAAGAGGTAAAATGTTTAAATTAGTCATTCGAGTCGTAAAATTGACATTTAAATATTTGATCACTGATTATTTTGATGATTAGGTAATTATTAAGCAAAACACTCGTGTTCAATTTTAATTCTTAGGAAATATTCTTAGGAAATAGTCTCATATTTTTAATGTAATAATTAATATAATTAGTAATTTTGCAATGTATTGTTATCGTTATGATAAATTTATCATTTATAAAAAAGGAATTACTTTAAAGTTTAGCTTTGTAAATTTTTAAAAGGGTCGGAAAAATATTTAGATCCATCGACATTGTTCCCGAGTTATTCGACCAAAAGCAGGACTCCGTTGCGAAACTCCACAAGCAAACTTTAAAATTAATATCTCTCTGCAGTCTTTAGCAAAAGAACAGCGTTTGACCAAATTTATTGGGGCGTATTACGCTTGTAGGCTACTCGGAAGACCAAAAACAAAAGATAAACCGTCTGTGTTTTATCATCGTGGCTTGTTTGTTTGAATACGATGTATTTATACTACGTATAAGGCTATATATTTTTTGCTGCGTGCTCGTAGTATGATAAATTACACCGCAGACCCGCCTGAATGCAAATCTCTCGAAGTAGGTCAACATGCGATATTATTTCACGTCGAACTACTAGTGCTGTACCTCGTCGGTTGAATGATTGATGTCATATTGTCTCTTGACATTTTTACGATTCGAGGGTGTTATATGTATGAAATTTTTACGTTTTCTCGAGTGGCATTCCGTGTGAGGTCGCTGAGTTTATTGTGTTCGTCACGTCAGTAGCGTGTGAATGCAATGTTTTTGCAGTTCCGGTCACTGTCAGCTAAATCGATTAGTTGTGTGTTAAGAATAGCAGAGTTGGGTAAATAATAAATCATCACATTGATCTTAGAATACAATGGATGATTGTAAGATTTGAGTGAGTTCAAAGGTAACTCGAAAAAAATTACCTAAGGGTTTTTTTAATCAACAATATCATAAGTAGAAAGTTTATTTTTTAGTTTGTTATTTGTCGAAAATACTTATTTAATTTATTCTGAGTTTAATCTTAAGGAAACATTTGTTATTATGGAATTAACGTAGTTTCAAAGGTCATCAAAGATTCAAGGAAATTTGCCTAAAATCTTATAATAGAACTAGAAATTTGTTGATCCAAAAGCATTTTCAAAATGTTTTCTTAGTTCATTAATTTCTAAAACATGGCAAGGGCTTTGTTTAAACTATGTTAAACAAAAATAGATTATGTACTGAAAAGTTTCACGAGTACCTAAGACATGAAATCTACTTTGAATAGGTATAATATTTCTACAGTTCTTTGTTAGACATACATAATGTTATCAACGAAAAACATATATCTTCTACTCATTTTGTCTAAGACTAAGTTTGATACAAGAACCTAAATATATTTTAATCAAAATACATAAATGCCAACTTACAACGAAATCCGAAACTCCGGTGGAACGTCTAATTCGCTTTCAAACTGTTTTAATTAAGATAATGGATATTTAAATAACCGAAGATGTAGTGTATCGAATTCAAAAAACGGAGTTATTACTGAACAGACGATGCAGTTTGAATTTTAACCGCATATACAAGTTCCTTGTACCGAATGGCTATTAGGCGGATAAATTATGTGTAATAAAATGCAAAAAAGTCGGAATCTGTGCCTTGAGAAAGTAAGATTAAGTGTGCGTTGGTAACAAAACCGCTGTACTCAATAGCCAAGGAAAATGAGTTCGTCTCAAGGTTAAAACTGAGAGCAGCTTAGGGATTTGAAGCACCGTTAATGCTTTTCTTTATACACAGAAGGTATTATAATATACATTTAATATACTCATAGATATCTTTGTTCATAAACAGTTATCCCAAATTTTCTAAGTGTATTTTAGAACTCTTTTAATGTTTATAACTATACGGTATTTATGATTCCCTTGTGGTACTTTTTTATCGAAATAGAGTATTCTCAACTATAGGTATTTTTTATAAATTACTGACTTCTGCCCGCAGCTTATATAATAGTGTACCTACTCAAAATACTTTTGCACACTTGTACTCTTGAATGGCTGGATAGCTTCAAGTCATTCAATATTAAGTCATATCACTAACTAATAATGCCCATTTTTGAAATAGGTACATTGTTTCGTTGATTTTTTATCCTATACTCACTCTTTTACGTCCCGGGAGTTCTTTTTTGATTTATGAATATAGTTTCATCCTCATGTAAATTAATAACCTTTGGGTAGTGTTTCATTAACATACCGCTTTAATACTTAAGGAAATTAATTTACAATAATATTATTTACGGAAGGTGCTGTAGACGGGACTGCCATACACCTGACTTTTATGTTATTTCTTATTGGATGTTCTGCAGGTTGTATTAAATGAACTGATTTTCTAATAAATCTTTTAAAACTTATAAAACTTCCCAATGTATTAAAAAACCTTATTTTGACAACATATTTAGCCATATTACATTCTAATTGTAGGATTATTCGTAGTCTAGGATTATTTACATTGTCATTATCTGAAAAAATGTTTTTATTAGGGAGGCGGTGTACCGGACTAAAGTTGTTTCTCATAGTCACTATATTTACTGTTTACGATTAGTGTTGCTATGACTTTGGTTTTGATTTTGACATTGACAAATATGTTTGATAGGAGCAGTCGAAGAAAATTGGTACCTACTTTCCTTAACTCCTCTCACTGTATTCAAAACATCGATCATATTTTAGTTTGAGAGTGCGTAACAGGTCAAGCGGAACACCGCAAACACGGGGGCTCCGTACAGAAAGTCAAATTCGGAAATATTAAAATAACATATTGCGCCAATGTGTCAACGCGCCGTAGTTTTCCTGTTACACAGATAATACTTTTGAGTTATGGGAGCAAACTGACATTTATCACATCGAGAGAATTCTGTATTTTCGCGAGTAAATAAATAAAAACTTTCAAACTTAAACTCCACACGCGTGTTTTCGGAAGTTGTTTTCTTTCCTCTCCTTTATTTTTTATATAAAGCATATTTAGACTTAATTTTGATAATTTAAAGTACGTAATTGTCTTGAAACCCTTTCACTATGAGAGGAAACCTATGTCCAGCAGTGGAACAATGAAAAAGTTGAAAAAAAAATAATTCACAATAATGTTAAAATTAACTAGTGGTGTTTTAAAGTTTCTAAATGTAATTTTCTAAATGTACCTTAACTAGTAAAGCGGATATTGTATCTTACTATAATTTTATTATTATTTAATTAATTTCGTATAAACATTGAACCCCAATGAAGAACGTCCCTTACGAAGTCAAAAAATATGATGATGATGATGACTTACGTAACGGAATGATATATCGTATCGTACATGTAACGCGGACATTGGCCTACTAAGGTACTAAAGACAAAAAAACTTGAAAAAAGTAAAGAAAATTGATAAATTTAAAAAAGTCGATGCGGGTTATTAATCGCTATGACAAATTATAGATATTTTTTTAATACATATACTCGTATATGCTTATTTTTAGGATTCATTACACAGAGAAGTTACACATAATTTATAACACAGCGTTTATTGTTAGACTCAACATTAGGTATTACGTGTCAGTAATTAAACTGTATTCAATCTGAACAGTATTACAACAAACCTGAATATTCCAGAATTTTGACAAAAATAAAGTACGACTAAACTTCGAGAAGTATATCTTCGTGAATATAGAAGTATACCTTCGTATATCTCAGATTACTGTACACTGTTCTCAAAGATGTAACAATGTATGTATGTATGTATATGATTCTTCAAACTTTTGTAAGGTTATTATAAATTAAGTGTGTCTTTTGTTGCTGACCGTACACGAGTTGATGACGATTAAAGTAATACGGCGTAGCATCCAACTCGTCAAGCTCATCATTATTACCTGGTACTAATATGGGCGGATACGTACAGGTATACGTGGAAACTCACATTCACGCTTTTTCTATTAATCCCATAACTTGTCACTGCTACTTAGATTTTATTAGATGATCCTATAAAAATCTAGATTAAGCCGTACACTAACACACCGTAGCTAACAATGGTCGGAATGTTTTTTTTTATATTGCACAAGAAATTTCGGATACAAATTCGTTCATTTCTATTAAATTGCGTAAATTGCGTAAAAATTCCTTTCAAAATTTTATTACAGACAATGGATTGGATTACGCACCTGGGTATTTTATAAATGAACATTTTGAACCTTAAAATTTTCTGCTGTCCACAGCTTGTTTGTAATGTCGGACGCCTTTCAGTGTTCATGTATATTGAATACAGTGTTTTTTCATTTGCATCGTAAAGTTGGGCAAGCATTCGCAACTTGATGGAAAGCGCTGTTTATAGGTCAAATAGAATTGACCAATTCCTTTGACTCGTAAAGTTCTCGTCAGTTCCAGAGCTCAAATGGGCCTGGCAGCTTTGTTTATATTTAAAGAGAACCAGTATAATAATAACTGTTTTATCCTAGCTGCTGCAAGCAGATAAAAGAAAGTTGTCATACCTACAAGTAAATGAGCTTAATAGTATCTTAGTAGTTAAATAATATTGATGTTTTAATTGCACATTTGGGCTAGTATTTCACTACAATATCGTCTAATAGTAAGTGATGCTGTGACTTATGGTCTAGCATATATACTTAGATAGTAAATGCTTATTATCAAAGTAAATTTACTAGTGTTGTAGTCTCTTTATATCGAAAACTTAAAGTATTACGGCTTAAATAAGTTTAAAAATTAAGTAAAATAATAACACGTTTAGGAAATTACACTCGAAACCAGTAGATCCGAACCGAGGGCAATAATCATTACCCGTGTTCTCATCAACCTTGAGAGATGGTTTATTGTCTCGATTCGGCTCGTTGTCGACTTGTTACGAGTGTTATGATAGAATAAAAATAAAAAGAAATCACAAACTCGTATTATCAAACCTCACGCGATCGTTATACGTACGCGTGGGGAAAAAAGTTTGGATTATATTTTGACTCCATTAAGGCGGTGATCCAATGCTGAGTGTCCATACTGGTAGATGTTTGTGCATTCGACTGTATCTGGATTTGAAATCTGTCTGGCATCTCTGATTTAAATTATGTGACTGCAATAATGCGCTTTTGATAACTGAAAAATTTAAGAACACTCGTCTTGTTATGACGGTGAAGATAAACATCGCGGGGAAACCGGCACATCTTAGAAGTGTTATAAAGTAAAGTACGTATAACATTTTCTAAGGTGTGTGAACTGGACTAATAGATTTATATACGAATTATATACGAATAAGTTGTCATTAGGAGGCTACAGTGAAGATGTTTAAGGAATATTTCTTCATGTACACGAGGATCAGCAAAGCAAGAAGATTCCTGTGAGCTCGCTAGCGTTCGTCGGCATTGGACATCTGTTCTTAGTTGAGTTGAAATGAGGTTGGTATCAAACCTTGTTTATAAGAGTATGATATCAACTTCTGTTCTGTTAACGTTCTATTATTCGTGTATTTATTTTTGAAATAACTAAAGTTTATACACGTTTTTCGTTACTGAACTTATAAAATAACTGTTGTACTATATACAAATATATAGTACAAAGAGCTACCTACAGTAACGATTTATTAGCATGATTTTAAAAAATACCATATTTATATGCATATATCTAATACAGATATAACGCAGCTAACGTCATCAAAAGTAGTTCAGTATCAATATTTTTTAGCATAACATTTGTCGACTTTTATTCATGGCCCAATAAAGTGTACCCACACAAAACTGTTATTTCTTTACTATAATGCCGATTTCAGCCGGGACAAAGAAAATAGTACGCAGCTCATACAAAGAGCATATATATGTATATATTCCCATGAAAGATCCCATAACTTTTTAGGGGTCTCATGAATGTAACTTTTACGATTGTTAGGAATTAATAACGGAAAACGGATTCGGACCCTCATATTTTGAACAATAAAGACTAGTAGATATGTTGCGAATGTATCAATATTTATTTAATACTCGCAGTCACAATAAATATAGGAAATTCACGATAAGCGTTTTGTACTTTAGAAAACTGCAACTTGATACTTTTACGACATTAATACAGTTATTTTTTGCTAATTTACTCGCGATACTTTATTTTTTTAGTGACATTTTATTGTTCTAGTGATATTTTATTGTTTTTTTTATGATAACAATCGCCATCGACTACTTAACGTTCCGTCGAAAGATTATTGCTACTAATGGTCAACCACCCAAGTGCTGACCGACCAGACTTTGTTTATATTACAGTTCGCGTACTAACTGTAACTACGACAACGGAACGAACACATCTACGTATGTCATACAAAGTTAGATAATATTGAAAAGAAACGGCAGTGGTCGTTATCAACGACTGACTGATTTGTTTATGTTACAAATAACAATACAGAGACACGACACCTTGCGTTCTTAATTCAAAACTAAATTAACGAAATCTCGATACGCCCAGTGCTATTTACTTCCCAAGAGAAACGTTCCAAGTGGTATGTGCTAGTACAATTAAGATCTCCGGTCATTAAAGACAGTCTCTTAAGTCAGTCGAGTGGAGAATAAAATGCGGGAGCTTCCTGTTGCCACACTCTGTTGAGACATTTAGTTCTCATGTAATTCGAAATGTTAAACTTAACTTATTTTTTATATAGAATATTATCTAATTAGCCACATTTACTAAGACAAAGTGAACCCCAGTGGCAATAGCAAGAAAAGAAAATTCAAATTCATAAGTTTAATAACCGCATCAAAATCTAATTAATATCAGAGAAAGATATGTATGTATAAACTTGGCTTTAATAGTCATTTTGGGGCTCCATATCATAATATTTCTAATGCTTAAGAAGGACCAAGATCAAATTAAACAGCAATAAAAGAAGATTTTAAGCTTATGTTTATTAAGGAATTTCCTATAATAACTTTGCTATCACCAATTATAATAATTATATTTTGGCAATGGACCGTAGGCACTGTGGAAACCTGCGGGTAATCAGAGTAAGCGACCTAAGCAAACAAGAAATTTAAGGTTAATTTTATTCCGACTAATAATTAATATTCCCGTTAATATTATAATGGAAAGCAAAAATGTTTGTTTTAAATTTAAATGAAGTGATATTGTGACGAACTGATGACAAATTGAGATTAATAATCCGTCGTCCGTAGAGCGACTGTGCGCAAACATCAATCAAGATATTTTAAATTAAAATGAACGAAAAGGTTCCCAATACGTTTTGGTAATACCATTTTTCAGGGTTTGAACTATTTTATAATCATTCTATGTAGGCTCTCTATATAGGTCAGTGTTTGTGCTGATATGACAGTTATCATTAGACAGAAGATGTTTTCCTAACCTGCTCGGGTTAGCAACGTATGTCATTGACCTTAGGTTGAAAATCATGATCACTTCTCGTCAATTTCCGTGATTCTAAGAACAAAGTTTGAACGATTTGATTATAAAACATACGGTTGAAAGCGAAGCATTAGAGCATAGTGCTCCCGTAGTAACCTTTCACAAAGCGTACCTACAGTAGCTACTAACAAAGACGCGTTCGAAACAAATCAGTCTTTGTTCCTATATGGTCAGACTGGTTGCAAAATATATTTATTTATTCTTAATTGTTTCTTTCCCAATGAACTGGTTTAATCACTTTTGATAAGAACGTGCAACTCAAGATTGTATACAGTCGGGTAAATACTCGAGGTATTTTCTCACTTACTGACCCTGTTATAATTTGACAGTCAAACAACACCATTAAGAAACTTTACCAAGCGGCGGCGCCAAAAAAAGTCATTTGTTTTAAATACCAGCCTTGAAAAGGTCGCCTAATTTGTCGACCCGAATTGGACATTATTTCCCTCTTCCATTGTTTGTGTTACCGTTGCCGAGAGAGCTAAATAGCGTTTAGCCGGCGACTTTTCCGTTTAACTTACCCGCTGTTGCCGGCAATGCGAAGGGGTTAAGCTCCAGCCCTAAACGTAAACTGCTTGATTTTCTTTCAAGAAAATGGGGTAAGGGGTTGAAAATCGCTACCATAAACTCTGTATTATATTTAAGGCTTCATTTTGATTGTACAACTAACAGCTTGTTGCCGGTAAGGTTTTTTAATAAGCTATGATATATGCAGATGTAAATTGTTATGACATGCGATTTAAGGAACAAATGTTACTCGAAGTAATATTTGCGTCTTCGAAAAATGTGGCACTTTTTACACTCTTTTGTAATATAAAACATAGTTATATCCCTTCCCGCATTATGCCTGGAATGAGAGAGTCAGCAAATAACTTGTAGGAATTTCGCAATATGAGATACCTACATTTTTGTTACATCACTCATTTATTATGCCTCTTAACAAAGGAAAGAATATGATTTGCTCTTTTTTTAAATTTTTGGGTCGGTTTAATGTTTGTCACAGATCTACAGTCAGAATGCGACTTCAAAATCTCAGAGAGCATTATACAGAATTCATCTTAGAATTCTGTACAGAACGTTATCTAACGATTCTTTCCTTCAGCATTACAGCATGATTACCTATCCAAATTATTGAAAATTAAACTTAAGATTTAAACCCCAAAAAGATAAAGAACTTCTACTTGTCATTAAATACATTCAATAGACACTCATGCATTAATATAGCATTTTTAATGATATCATTAGCAGTTTAACAATTTTATAATGGAATTTTTTTTTTTTATGTTCATGTATTTGTACAGAGTATTTCTAAATAAAACTCACAGCAACAGCGCGACAGGATCATTCGCTAGGGTCTATCCTCGGCATTATGAAGCGGCTATAATTTTCCAATTGATTAAATTGATTTGACATTGGCATGGCGGCGCTTTATATGTATTAATCTCATGCTCTACTATTCCACTGTAATACCAGATCAAATTAGTATGTGCATTATTGACTTAAATAATGACAATTGATACTGTACAGTTTACATCAAATTTTATCAGGGATGTCTTTAATAAGTATGTTTTTTTGTCACAAGTATCTAACCGGTGTGTGCGTGAAAAGAGTGATGAATATGGAACAAGCGCGTCAGATAGGGATAGAGATACTTGGCAGACGGCGCTTTCTGCGTACCTACTGGCCTACAACGTTCGGAGTTTCGCGTGGTTATTTAGGTACAGATTCTTTAAAATTTATCTCTTTACTAGACATACGTACTCCGAAGACTAGTTTTTGCTTCTATACGAAAATATTGTAGATGATTATCAACGTCCTTCGGGCTTCGAAACATTTGTATTCTAGGTTTTTTCTGTCAAGAGGGCCAGCGAGGGGATTTTAGTTGGGTGAGAATCCCAAATAACCCGGGACTCTCCCAACTGTGGTACCATTTACAGCCCCCTCCTCCCGTAACCCAAGAAAAAGGTAAGTACGTATGTGTATAATATCCACGGTGTCATTTTAGCTTTAATGCATCCAACCGATTCAGAGATCTCGAGCGAACATTTGCCCGTAGTTGCATTAATGTTCAGACATTTTATGCGAGGACTCTTGGGCGCCATTATATACTTTAAATTTATAAACCTAGAACGTCGCATAATGAATATGTCTGCCACTTGAAAGAGAACAGTAATTTATTTAGTTTTTAAACCGGATATGATTCTTAAATTCTGACTGCTAAACTCGAGGTCGCGGGTTCGATTCCCACTGAGAACACAGATTCAATTCATAAGCATATGTCTCATTAAGTAAAAAATATGTTGATAATTAAAATTATGTTAATGTAATACACCATATATGATATGTATTTATCAGCTGTAAGGCAATCATAACACGCATATAATTGCCTTATTTACAGCCTGATGCCGTGTGTGTTCAAAACATTATTATTATTCTAGAAGCAAGGTGGAGTTGCAAACTGCAGAATTCCCGCAGTTGCATCGAATGGTCCGTACCTCCAGTGATTTTAATGGGGTGTAACCAAAATCGATAACGCACCGGGTGAGGAAAACGCACCGATAGCCCTACCTTAATAAGGTGTGAACCACAAGAGCTTAGCTCGCTTAACTAAGCGCAATCTTATTCCGAGCCCAATCTTCCTCTGAGCCCTGAGCACTTGATAGTTCGACGCGAGCTTATCAACAATCGCTCTTCTTAATTGTTGCTCGGCGCATGTCGGGCCTTAATTAGTGAAAATACCGCGCCCTATCGCTGGGCATCTTTGATTTTGAATGCAATTATTGTCCCTTTGATAAACAAAACACGTTAAGTAAGAACGAGACAAGCATTGTTGTTTTTGCGTCTGGAATGTAGGGGGATAGCATTTTTATATAATTACTAATAATTTTTAACGAGTACAATTTGTAAGTAGTACAATTAGTAAAGGCACCTACCAAAATGTAATTAGTAGATTGAAACGTGCTTGTCTTGTACATTTATATGTATTTCTTTATTAAATAATATCTTGTGTGTTGTTCACTTATAATTTCTATTGTTATCCACGATAAACGTAATTATTGATTTCATTTGAGTTACCTCTTCCCCGATGGTAAGAAAGGGTAGATCGAAAACACCACTGTTCGCACAACAAATTAAATAAAATCCACCCTAAAGTTGATGCGTGGAAAACTTACACGGGGAAGTCGGTATAATGAATCTAATTAATGAAAATGTTCATTGGTTTGCTTTGCTAACTCTTGCCGTAATTTAATTTTAATACGTTGCGTGTATGCCGCATAAGCCCATTCAAATTATCTAGCGCGGATGATCTTTAGTTGCTCACTGAAATGCGTGCTATAGCCCTTTATCCAGCGACTGCGTAGGGACTCAAAAGGCAATAAAGGCTTAAATTTTAATTAATTTTTCACTCCGTGGACTTGAGTTGAACTGGAGGCTTAATTGCGAAAATATTTTACAATCCTCTCGTACCCTACCTTAAGACATTTAATTAGTGTTGGGAAATTCATTCTAACGATGTTGCAAGGTGTATTAAGATACAGTAACTAGTTATGTATATATGGATTTACATAACGATTCGCTCGCTACAATAATTACATTGACTGTTATGAATAATACTAATGTGTCTGGTTATTTTTCGCATTTGCCACAAAATATGCTCTCATAATATATTCAACAAACAATATTCGATTTTAAACATCATTGAATCCGATTGATTACAAACAATTATCGCAGTGCAGAAGTAGGCAGTGTTTTGAAGGCTATGTATTTATTGGAGTCACCACAACCTCCGCCATATCTACTTCCATCCACCACGGCGTTGGTTATGGATGTTTGCTAACTTGTTAGCAGGAAGGTTTCAAATCTGGAGGCTTTTGGGGAGTTTTCACGAATGTTACTGGCTTAATGAACCCTAACTTTGCCACTTACCCCTGTACAAGGGTCGACCGTGCGCAGCGTAGCGTAATATGACAGATCTTTAGCGATCTGCTATCGCGTCAGTACCACGAATGTTACACATATCCATTACTTACTATAATTCGCAATTTAGCTTACAGATTTTTTTACATTACAAGCTCTTTCTCATAACGCTAGTGACAGATTAATCGTTTGTATTTCGGTCTCCCACACCAGGATCTGACCATACAAAGTTGCGTGCGTTTTATAACTTGAACATTTAAAATATCCTGAGGGAACCTACACAGTGCACACAATACAGATGTTATAAAGTATGTGATGTTTATAAGGTGTGTAAAGTCTACCAATCCGTAATAGACAGCTTGGTAGTATATAGCCTAAAATCTGACTATGATATGAGTGATAAGAAGAAAAATAAAAATAAATCAATTGTTTTAAGTTCAGAACAATATGAATATGAAAATAGGAACTCATTTCCCTAACGTTATATAATGTTTTAAATCTTAATTAAAAGATCAATGAACTTCTGGTGCTTTGGCTGCAGGATAAGGATTAGTCACGAGAATTATTCGCAGTTAAAATATAATTAAGTTTTTGTGATTTCAAAGTAGCGTATTATCGTGAAAGTAACTAAAGCGTATTTAAAGCCCCCAAAATTATGGCTTACGTTGATTAACTCCATTATCAAAACAATATAAATACAATACACGGCATACGGTCGCCTTACTTCAAGTAAGCGTCTTTGTCATCGAATAGGACATGTATAACCGGAATTTAGCAAGTATATTGGAGATCGCGGGAAAAAACATTTCTTAGAATACTCGGTTAGAGGATGCTTATGTCATGTAAATTCATCATTAAATATCTTTCCGGCCAGTTCAGAAACAAGGACAAAAACAAAGTGGTAACGTTTACATGTAGAAATATATTATTGTTAAGTCAGGTGTTTTATAAAATAAAGTAAAATTCGTATTTATTTATTTAGTTACAATAATGTTCATTTTTAGTATATGTGGCAGTATTAATTATTGTTAAGTCACTCCTGTTACTAACTTCAGTCAGATA
>DWGJ01000993.1:0-23061 GCA_018246895.1 Aspitha aspitha aspitha
ACATAATTATGATAGATGAATCATTTTCCCTAAATTTTCATTTCTTTCGCAATAGGAAAGAGAGGTAGCCCGTGAAATGGCTAGATCAGAAACGACATTTATTGACTGTTAGGTGGTACGAAGTTCGCCGGGTCAGCTAGTTATTTAATAATTATGGGTATAAAAATTTCCTACTTCCTCGTACTTATTTAATTAAACCTGATTTATATGTTGGCGAAGTCCATTCTTGGGATATAGAATCTATATAATTGGACTTATAAATGGGGATGCCGACGTTCAAATGTCCGTTTCGAAAACGGTTAACAATTCCGATCTATCTCTAATTTAAACAGTTCAGCGCTCAACAGAAATGTGGGTTATTTGTGTTTAGAATTCGGCCCCAATCAAATAATTTATAATTAAAATAACATTTGAAATTAACAACAAATTATTTTATATTCAAACAGATATTTCTTTCTGAAATATTATCTTCAAAGATTTTCATCTTCCGAAGATGAAATCTAAGACAGTAACATAATTCCTGTTTACTTCAACCAAAGTTATGTTTAAGTTAACCTATTCTTTGATATAAAAATCGTCGCGAAAAAACTGTTTGTAATATCTGATCCCTTTTTACAAGAAAAGTTATTGAAACGATTGCTCAAACAGATTACGAGGAAACGTGCCCGGTACCTGTTAAGTGTTGCAAACAGTATAATCTTATCCATGAAACAGAAATAAGTAATTGGAAATAATTACGAACGTTATTTCGTTGTTGTTCTCGGAAGTACTTTTAACGTTTAGGGTCCAATAACGAACTTGAGTATCAGTCAGTTGCAGTCACAGTTGCTCAGACCTTTTAGTGTTAATAGCAAAGAACGGAATCCTCATTAGGTTCTATTTGAAGTGTTTTGTAATACAATTTTGACCGTCGTTAAAATATATATTTAACATAAATCATACGATGTAGTCCGCCAATAAACAAATCTACGATTATAAACTGTTCGAGATGAATTTCTTGAAAGGATTGTGATCAAAATATAAAAAAATTTCGTGTGTTAATGAAATCGCCTCTGTATTGCATAGCAGTTTCTATAAGCGATATAAGGTTATTATATATAATAATTGTAGAAATAGGTAAACTATACAAACCTGAAAAGCTGATAAGTGAGAGAAAGGCAAAAGGAAATATTGTCATTGTGCGCTATGGACTTCCTATCAAACGGTTTTGTCCGCATCACGGTCCTGGCCCGGACAAGTAGGTCAACATGGCTGTTTCCGGCGTAGAAAGAGTTGTTATATACCTTGCCTTTATTTTGTTTGAATGAAATCCTGGATGGGCATAATATTCGATCAAACTTAAAATTAGCCCTACCCTGTTATGAAGTTGGTAAAGTACAAGTTATCTTAGAAACTTTTTTTATTAAGTATAATCTTTGAATTTTACGATCCTTCATATTTTGTCGTCGTCAGCTTAGCGATATTTTCTCATATGAAAATAATATGTACTTACTTCGTTAACATAATAGCTAATTTTCTGAAGTACAAAACAAAATATGTACCTGCTTATTCGTACCTATAAATATAAGAAAACAATAAATGACATTTGTCGCTTTTACACATCTAAAATCCACGACATAGCCCACTAAATCCCTTAAATGCGGCTTATTATTATAAATGTCCTTTATATAAATATAATGGCTTAGGTATTTTGTTTACTTATAACGTAACGAAGAGGGTGCTAAATGAGAAAAATAAGAACTAATGTACATACTATTTTCCGATAGCAGTACTAAATAAAATCGTATTTCGAAGTGTATGAAGCTGTTATTATTTAAAGATAGGCAATGTAATAGCTACCTACTGTTCGAGTATTATTCAAGGGAAAAGTGTCGCAAAGATAAAAGCCACAGGTACGAACAAAGTTACTCCTGTGGAACCGTCCAGAACAAACGCGACTCAGTTATAATATTATTGGATATTCGTTACCATTCTCTTCATTGATTTTATCGGAGAATTTCTGCTAGCTACGGTCTTTACGACATTCAATATTCAATATAAAGATATTATCTACAGATATAAAATGATAGAATATGAAAAAACTGCGAAATATATGTATATCATGTACTTACTTTGTTTTTAAACTTGTTAAAAATATAAATCTAAACTTCAACCTAATTATGTATAAGATGAAATATAAAAAATATATTTTAATTAATTAAATCAAACAAAAAATTACGCCTAAATTGATTGGCGAAAAACGTGTGTACCTACCTATCAATCACAGGATGTAATTAGATGTACGAGTAGCTTCTCTTACATGTTGTCTGAAGCCAACCAGATTGGTTAATTTTTCGCCGCTTAATTACTATTTGCATAAGCGGGTCTTCCGTAAATTACACCACTCAGTATGACGGCTAAATTTTGCGATCTAAATTTGCGAAGACCTTATATAGAATGAAAATGAAATTTCCTATCATATGAAATTGATCGTATGTATAGAACAAATAAATTCGTACAAATAAAAATTAAATAACATGACACATTTGGTTTGTTTTACGACCTAATCGTAAAAAGTGGCTGCAATTTGCTTATAGTTTGTCGTTTATGCTCACGTTTCCGCCTCCACTGTGAGACAACTCGGTTTAACACGTCATCTCCACTCTGATTAACATAACTCCACCATTTATTTTTACGGCGTGCCAACGCGAATGGGACGCTAACATCTCAGATACCATAATGAGGTACAATAACGAGTTAACTTCATCCCTAATAAGTGGGGAAATCTTTTTATAGAACACTCATTGTATACTTTCCGTGGTTACTATGCCTCCAATATAACTCTTTGGTAAATAAATACATTTATTGCTACGTATAAATTCAAAAATACCTCGTTTTCAGGCTTTTTAGCCGCGTGATAATTTTATGACTATTTTACACGAAAGTTCAAGCTACGTATACTCGAATCCGCTCGGAAGGAATTTATACGCGTTGTTTGAATGCTTGACCTACATTATTTTGTTATACAAGAATATTTGTAAATCAAACTTATTAAGGAGTATTGAAGTAAATAATAATAGTACAATGAAGTAGTTTAACTGATCAAAAAGGAAAATGTGTCGTTAGAGCTATAACAATAATAATACATTTATATAACATCCCTTTTCTTTTTGCACTGTAGTACGTCTTCCGATTTGAATGAATCCAAGCTCATTCTGTGGAAGTTTTTCTCCGATTCCAACGATACATATAAATCAAATCCCAGGAAATGGCTGTTACGCCTTTTTGCGCCACCCTCGGTATAATTTTCTTGGCAAACTGATATCCGATTTCTCACTGCATCTATCTTGTATCGGAATTATTTTAGAGGGGAATGAATCCTTGTATATCTGTGCAAAAGAAATTAGATAATCTCTGTTAATGTTGAGTTAGCTAATTTATGATTAATTACAATTGTAGAAACAGGCAAAGACATATTGGTATCTCTGACATATTGACAGAAAATATTTCTTACTACTTTCAATGCTTTCTTAATCAATTTCCATTAATATGTGTCAGTTTTGTTGATATTAGAATTTAATATTTTATTTTAAACCTTGTATTTTTGTTAATACATTACTAAACTTAAAGTATTCGAGTTTTCACATGTATGCGTTCGATTACATACCGCTCGCCGTTTGGAAGTAAATTATGTACGTACAAATCACGCTAACAATTATTATTCGCAATTAAAACAAGTTTCAGAGAACTGAAAAAATATTTTTTACCCGTCCGAGTCAGAGGACACTTAATGTTAAAAAATACTGAACTAGAAAAGAATTTAATTATTCAGATCCTTTCAAACATGGCGGCTTAATTTGTGGTATTTCCTGCAATTTAGTACTCCTTTGCATAGACGCAAATGCAACTATCGCGAACTGTTTGAGTTCTATGAAATGAAACACTTCTTTCTTTGCAAGTACTTTGCTTTTTACACTATTCAGTAAATTATATTAATTCAATATATTAATTTTGAAAAATAATTATTGTCATCAGAAAAAAAATCAGCTAGAACAGTAGTTTTAGGTATATCAACGAAATTCGCAGCTGTTAATATTAATATATTTAATAGAATTTTTTTAACAGACGAGCCTGTATAACGTCTTTGATGGAGGCAGAACAGGGTAAAAAAGGTTGCCAGGTCTGACATCACTGGAAATTCTGATATATTTAAAGAAATAATTCTACATTTGGTTTGTTTATATTATAAACATTTATATATTTGATATTTCATGTACGAACAGCGGAAAATGGATTAATTCTATCTATAACACGAGTTGCATAAAATAAATTACGTAATTGGTACCTACTTCCTACAACTTTGTGAAGGGGACCAGTATGAGTCGAGAGTAGGGTTCAAAAGAGTCAATCCGATTACCATCAGACACAGTTAACATTGTACGGAGTCAATAAAATTACATACAGATAATTTTGTAACTAATCGTGATTATGAAAGTGCTAAGTAACAACGGATCCGCATTGAGGCAGCGTGGACTATTCTCCGGGTCAGCAGCAACAGAAACAGCAGCAAAAAGCGCAGCATTGAAGGAAAAACGAAACAAAACATATAATGGTCATAACGCTGTTAGTAACGCTTGAATAATAATACTCTTAATACATAATTGTTTATAATATTATCCTTCTCTCTTGTTCTTCTCGCATGTTATTTGGGATAAAATAACTCAATTTATTTCCTAGGGAGGAATAAAATACTTTAACATTATAATGGTGCTACGAGACTTAAAGCGGTTATTGCACCATCTAGTATCTTAAAAAAGAACTATACCTATACCTCAACATGTTCGTTTTCCCAGAGGGATCGTGAATATTTTCGGGATAAAAATCTCACAGGTACAAGTTCAGATAGTATTGATTGCGTGATTGAAGGTCAAATATTCAAACGAGAAATAAACATACACAAACACATACCGGGTGCTGTTTAAAAATTATAAGTATTTCTTAAGTTAGCTATTCAAAGCTTCCAATTTAAGCTAAGTATTGGTTATGTTATTAATATACTTTGGCTGCAATGTAATTAGAGCGTAATGAGATAATGCAGCAGGTAATGTAGCTAGGCGTTATTGCCTTAAGTAATAGGCTTATCTGAGTAAGCAGTAGTTCTCGCTGATCGCATTGTGTTTGTACCTTATAAATGAATATAGGTTTATAGAAATACAAACAACAGAGATGTGATGTACGGAGCTACACGTATATGAATATATCTTTTTTCTTGTTATATACCATGTATTAATAATAAAATGTTTGCAGTTTTAATTTATTTTACGTTCATTTAAATAAATTATTACGTTTACCAATGATTTTAAACAATAATAAAAAGAGTGAAGTGAGTCCAAGTGAGTGAGTGAGTCAGCCCAGAGTGAAGATTGATTATAATATATGTACATACATAACTACGAGTATGTTTGAAACTAATTAGT
The DNA here is from genome assembly GCA_018246895.1 of Aspitha aspitha aspitha. Taxonomy (NCBI): domain Eukaryota; kingdom Metazoa; phylum Arthropoda; class Insecta; order Lepidoptera; family Hesperiidae; genus Aspitha; species Aspitha aspitha. The sequence continues at coordinate 5,457 of DWGJ01000993.1, forward strand.
AAATTATGTGTATTAAAACCTTCATTCATTCATTTCATTAAAATCCATGTAAGCAATTGTTACTTTCGTACATACGGTTTCATGCCTATTTACATACTTTATACGACGTCCAATCGGTAAATAAAAGTGAACCGAGTATTTCCAGTGACAGTGTATTGACATTCTGTCAATAGATTGGTCGCTTTGTACCGAGTCAGGAACAAACAAAGGTAATCCTCGCCTTCACGAGATATTCAGTCTCGGAGGATGCCGAACTCACTGAGCGTATGGACCGAAGATCGTTAAATATTCCGATGTGGTTCACTGATCCGATCCGAAGCGCGAAATTATTTAGTCACACCTCATTGTATTCTGTATGTGGAAAATTTGCATTTGAATTCGTTGTGTTGAAATTGTGCTGGTGAATTCGTTGACGTGTTGTATGGAAAACCGCTTGTTTGTTTTAAGTATTTTGATCGTTTGAATTTTTTCTTGAAACATATAAGCGGTTTGTTCTAATGAGATATATTATGGTTTCTAAATTAAAATCAAACAAAATCACTAACTTGTAAAGAAAGCCAACGTTACAGTTACAATTGTATATGGGATCGAATGCGAGGGTTTGCATCGAAAACATAAATAAACGTGATAACTATATGAATTGACCTCGCAGGTTCATAAGGGTTTGTGAGATATTCCAGAAATTTAACCATAATCATTTTATCCATAACAACTCAATCATTAAAATATTCATACCTTTTCATTATAATTGGCTTAGGGTCCCGAGAGAATTACGCAAGCCGATAAAACGAATAATAATATAGCAGAAGCTCCCTTTATTTATCGCGCGTTTGTTATTATGTGTCTGTTTTTCTAAAATTCATTACGAAAACATGATTCTGAATTCTGAAGAGTTAGTTTTGGTATTTGAATGTAAATGATGAGAAAATTAAAACACAGTGTTCATATCTTATTGAGAAATTATGTAAATAATATTTAGTTACTTGCTTGAAAATTATTCATTAACTATGTATGTACATAGTGCTTAGGCTGGGCCAATGATACCTTTTCTATTTGATTTAACTGATTTTTAATAATTATACTCTGAAAAATACCAACTGCTTGTTCACTCTTTTATTATTTTACATATGTACAATGACACATTCAGTTAATTTAAAAAACAATATACATATAAATATTTAAAAATAGAATTGATTTCTTTATTGCCATTATTCTGAACACATAGTTTGGTACCTACTCGTATTTCTTTTCTGGACGCAGTAAACTGTATACAGAGTAATTAACAGTAATAATACTGGTTATCGTACTACTGTTTAATATTTACATTTCTTGCCTACTATTGTGTTTGTTTATTTCTTTATAATTACGTATAATAATGTTGATTTTTTTCACTTTAATATCTCAAATTGACACCTCATCAATTTAAAATACCATCAACTTTATTAAGTTATAATGAGCATTTTGCAACTAGTAAAGATTGCGGCAGAAACCCTCTTAGTAATATTGTTTGCCGGGCCAAGCACGTGATTTGAATTTTAGCGCTTCCCGGCTTACAACGGCATGTTCCAGACATCCTTGCCATATACAAGATATTAATGTCCAAAAATGATCACATTAAAATGCTGCAATTATGTATGTATATGAAAAAGTAGAGTATATTCCTTCTACAAATTAAATCTTCATTAAGATGTTGAAAAGCTGGTGACGACGATACATTAAATTAATGTCACTAAATAAAAATCTACTTCGTGTACCAAGCCGTTAATGTAGAACTATAAAATAAAAATGTATTTTGCTACCTGAATTATATGGACAAACTTGGGTTATACGACTTAAAAAGTTTTACGGCGCTGATGAAAGATAATTATTTCTAAAATTCTACATAAAATAAAGCATAAACAGAACAAAATTCTTTATTTACGGGCTTAGTAAGAATTAAAAAAGCTTTTTCCTGTTGCAGAGATTTCGTCATATAGTTATGAGGGTATTAAAGTTAATGGACCCCTCGGCACTCCGTGACTTTACGAGTTCATAGGCAAGGTATCTTAGCGGCGACATTATATTTTCAAGGTATTACGCTTTCTGAAAGCTTTTTACCATGAAAAATGACAAACATCCCTGTATTATGAGTAAATACGCAACGGACGGAAGAGAATGCACGTTACCATTGCGCTTGGTCGAGTAATTTTTTTAACGAACAATTTAATAGTGGGCATTCTAAATGTAGATTCGTTAGTCGTTAATGCTGTGGGGTTTTCAAACAGACTGGCAAATGAGTCGGCATTTGCGAGGCGAGGATGGTAATGTCAGCCAGCCAGTAAATTTTCCAGATAAGCGCCCCTCCGACGTCTAGGCCGGGCGCTCGCTTATTTCATTACTTGTTTGCTTTGACTTCAACTCATAGTTAACGGAATAGACAGTCGCCAATCTAATTTATCTCAGTATAATTTTATTTACGCGTGTACATTTCGAAGATGAATCGCGTCATCCTGTTCCGGGTATTGTTAATAAACACCACTTTCATTATACCTACTGTAACAAATATCATATTATTTTTTTTCCAAAACAACCGTAGGTGCGGTGAATTTTCTTTTAACAGAACGCAGTTAGAAGCACCAAACAATGTAATTAAAGTCACAGTTGTACCTACTATTACGTTCAAAACATATTTATCATCCAAACACAAAGCAACGAACAAAATTGTTGATTGGGGCAATAAAACCGTTTGGTTGTTTGAATTAAATACAGGTCAAGTGGGCAGGCGTGGAGCGATTTATTCTATGAATACTCAAAATTCATTTCAAATTCCTACAAATTTAATTATTGTACGTGTCATCGAAAATTTATTATTATTAAACGGGTGAGTTGAGTTGGCTTCGTTGGAGAAGTTATACGAGAAGTTACATGATGAGAGTAAGAAACAGATACGCTTATTACAACTGCTGCTGGGTAAGTTTTTTCCGCAATTGAGGTAGGAATGGAGATTTGTGGATAATATACTGATTACTTACTAGTATATTCGTCTGCCGGATGTGTTTTAACTGCCTTTGAGACCTACGACGGGGCTTAAATCAACTGCTTAACGTCCCCTTCGAAGTACGGAAATGCTCTAGATACTCTAGAAGTTTTGCCACTAGCGGTCACCCATTTAAGTGCTGACCGCGCCTGGTATCGCTTAATTTTATAGATCGTTTCTAATATGCAACCGCGTCGTGGCTAAGAGCGCTTACGAGCCATATCTATAGGTATACATACTTGAGTGGATACATTCTTAAGGGTGTCATTTATCGAATTATCTCCCTGGATATTAATTTCCCAACAACAATTAACCAAGTGCGTAAGTGTAGACGTTATTCTAGAATGTAAATATTGACAACTCAGTCATATTGAGTAAATATATAGGGCACGAGAATGAAAAATGAATTTTCGCTTACGTAATTGATAAAAAATTGTAATTATATACACCGCCAATTTGTACTGGAACAGCGTGGTGGGGAATGCTGTGGGTCTGTCGTGGCGGCTAGGCTATTGCAATGTAAGAGCGGTTATTATCAGCCAATCAGCAGACAATGATAATCATGTAACAGTAACACAGCTGTTATTGGTATAAGATAAATATAACCCACAGTTATATGAGTGGACCATAAAGAATTTCAACGTCATGTTTCGTGTTGATATCGTTGGTTGGTATAAAACAAACGCTTAACAATAATGATTTAAATAGCTCGATTGTGAAAGTAACATGTAAAGTGAATAACAGTATAAATAAAAATGTGTCAGTTGTGATTGTGATTTCGGTTTTTATGGTTGTAAGTATATTGTATGTTAATTGTTACTTTGACTTAATCCATACATATAACTTTAATACATTAAAATCTATCAATTATAACTTAACGGTTGTAATAGAATTTGATGCAAAAACCGAATATCATAACTATGGCACATATTTATAATTATTGTAATGTATTACAGTTTTATAATTCTACGTTGATCTGAAGTAATAAAACTCTATTTCTTGTAATCTAATTTCAAAAAATATCAGATAGGATTTCTTTTGTAGTTCTAAATTCGTACATCATGCGCTCTGAGATTCTAGTTAGTACTTAAGTAACGTTAGTAGTAGTTACTAACTTAACCTAACTACTAACTAGTAGTTGAATGTATTTGTATATACTATGGTGACGCATACGATCATCGTGATGATTTACTTTTCCTTTGTAGGTACGTTTGACAATATAGCCATTTGGCATGGGCCTTATCCTGTCTTAAAATTGAGACGCAGAATAATTGTAGTACCTTTCATTCAAATGCTGTACAATTCCGTCACCGTCACAGTTAAAAAATGAAATCCTTACATTTCTCCCGGCACATGCATTATGTGTTTCGTTACGTAGCTTGTGTGTCCTATTAAAGCGACCACTACACTCCAGCATACTTCATTAAAATCTGCACAAACCGGATGAGAGTCAAAAATAATTGCGAAATAATATTTCCTGAAATTTGAGAGCGAACTATTATACCGATGTAGGTAGTAGATATGCGCTTTAAATTAAGCTAGCTACAGACTGGGGATTAAGTTAGCCACACGCTTTAGATTAGGTGAATTCATTATGGTTCGATTCCAATTTCACAAACTAATGGTATTCAGATTTAGCAGAGTAACAAAAACAGTCTTGTCCAATTGCCTTTTATATTTGACATTAAACATACTTGTAAGAGTCGGCTAGATTGCTAGCGAACATTATAGGCATTCTTATAAATGTTTGTTTTTCTTGAAATATCCTGTAACAAATAGTCAGCGCAAAATTTTATCGCAAGAACTTTGATTACTAGCAACCATTTCATCTCTGAGCTTAATACATATATAATCGTATATAATTCACCTACATATTTACCAGAAAGGCCATGCCAACACCTTACTTTATAAACTCTTCGTAAACTTATAATATTTTATTTGTAAACTCTTGCCAGGGTTTGCCGTGGGCTCTGCTCGTTAAAATCTTAAATTTCAACAATATTCCTCCGAAAACTCAGCATGTACAGAAAAGTTTCACACACATTCTTGTGGCGTTACCTCGCGTAAAATCAATTTAATTAGGTTAGGCCCTGGTATAATATTCACCAATGGGTGGGTGGTTTTTGCGGCTCATTTATGTTGGTGTAATCTTTAGGTGGAGTAGAATGTTAAGGGAAGATCGAATAAATATAATTGAGGGAAAAGAAATTAAACACCTCAGTTATTTAAAGTGCATCATAATTAACGACTCTATTTATTACTTTTATATGAATAAATTAGAAGGAAATACGTTTAACGGTAGGTTTGCTCTATACGTATCACACTTACGTTAAATTTACTGAGATTTCACTAGCTGGTGGTGTAAATTGCGCTAGAAACCGTACACGGCGTCGTTAGTTCCACGCAGGGTGTCCCCTGGGCCAGGCCGAGAAGGGGACGCGGCGTTACCCCCATAAATCTTTTCCTGGGCTTCCCGCAACTAACAAGCAGGCAGTCAGTGCTCCGGTGGGCCGAACTCGTGTCGATTTTCCCCTACGCTAGTAAATAACTAAAGTTTCATAATAATACTGCCCTTAATAGATTAAAACACTCGACGTTTTCAAATTAATGACGCTCGGGAAAGGGTAGGGTAGTTACCGGCATTATAATAATGTATGGTAGGACTAGGACTTCTCCACATAAACCTATATCAACTTTACTGAACCGTTCGTTAATTAAGGATTGAATACTTTTTAGTACGTCCACCGATATATATGTATAACTTTTGATGTTATTACGAGTACAATTTCATATTTTATTATACATTTTAAATATCATATTTTGCGTTTAAAAGTATTAGTTTCACACTTCTTTATCGGAAATAATTATTTAATTGCTGCCAAATATAATCAATATTGTATTTTTGTTCATTATATTTAAACACATTTCGTAGCTCTCAACCTACCGACGTCTTTGTGGAGCTTTTTTTCGCAACCGGACACAGGTTACTTATCTACACTTTTTTAACGGAAAAATATCTCATTGCCGCGTGAACGCACGCTTTAATCGAATAAGCGTTATACATATCGTAGATGGCGTTATGGGCTCAATAACGCTATGAATGTGAACAAAGTGAACTTCTATTGACCACGTGGGCGAAGCCGCGGATAATAGCTTGGAAAGTAATATAGGTATTGTTTTGTATCATATTTATTGAGTTGATTTCGGTGTTGACTCAATATCTACAAGTCCAACGTGAGTTAGTATTATTGTAGTTGTAGTACTGTGCGTTTTAGATATATACATATGTACATACGTGATTAAAAAAATAATACGTAGTTTGTAATCTGAATTACGTATAGACGATCCTACAGAGTGTTGTAAACTTGTCTAACAAGATTTACATTTAATTAGATAGTTAATTTTACCCTAATCTTTTGTACCCTATTCGTTACTACGGTTAACAATGCCAGCCACAAATTTAACGCAAGCAGTAGAACTCGGGAGCTCTCTGGAGAATCAACAGTGTTTTAACCTACGATGTAGTTCACGTAGTACATCTATCTATGTGGTTAAAACCCCTGTGGGGGATTCGGTCTGTAACACCCAGGCATTTAAGGTACATTTCTGCAGAATTTCTACCTTCTACGAATTTTAAAGGTATCAAAGACTTTTTATAGCGTGGGAATAAAAGTAGGGTACAGTGTGTCATGCGCAACATTTAATGTATGTCTGTGGAGTTTTGTGCAAAAACAATTGTGCATAAATCTGAAAAGTATAGTATCTGATAAGTACCTACAAAAAAAGGCAATTTTGTAGAAAATTTATTAATATTTTGTATGACATTTGTTATTTAAGAGTCATATCGTAATCTAGGGACTCATTATCTCATTCTTGTCTTCGTAGTGTGAAACGAAGAGATGTACTGTAATTCATAAATATGTAACTTTCTGTTAAATATTGGAATTAAAAGCTGGCCATATCGGAGATTTTTTAAAATATTAAAAATTAAAATTAAAATGCTACGCTTTCCGGTTAGTTTTTCGTATTAGTAGTAGTCGATTGATATGTACTTTCAAAACGGAGCAAAGAGCAGCCTTGATAAATTCTATTAGTCAGAGGTACGAAATGTTGTCTTTTAAGACTAAATTGAAATGAGGTCTGTAGATTTTAGTTAGGTTGGATTAAATAACGTGTTAGTAGTACTAGAAGCCTCGCTCTAGTACGAATATTTGTGTTGGTCCTGAGTCAACACATATGTTTGTTTTGTGTCTGAGTGTAATAAAAATATGTATATAAGTAAGTATATATGTATGTACTCGTATGTTAATTAGCTATCCGGTTACCATAACACAGGTATTTCATTGCCTTATTGGTATTCAGATAATGGTGTGTGGATTGCGATGCTTATTAATAATAATTATTATATTTAATATCATTTATCTGACAATAAGTAAAAATGTTTTTACAAGGAACGTTATTTACAATATTTTTCGAAGTAACCGTTGCAAAAATTACCATACTCTGGAAGTTGCGGCAAATTCTTGACAGATATTAACGAATTCTTTCAGAGTGGTGATCAATCAAACTTGAGGCACCTAAGTTCTTGCAAAGCGCCGACGTTAAAAACATAAGTTTTGAAGTCTTAAAACTATTAAACACGAAAATTGAAATTGAATCAAAATTTTCTGCCAGTTTTGGCTGCAACTTACATTTATATTTCGTTGGTTGCAGCTGCAAAGTATTTATTAGTTAGTTATTATTAGCCAATTTTACTGACAGGTCCTGATTTCCTCGAATTGGGCGGTTTGCCTGAAATTTATAGCTCCGAATATGTAATTACAGTTTACAGTTAATGAAGGTTGGATTACAAATGCACCGCCATAACGGAAAAGTAATCAGTGTCATGGATACATTTTGATACGAATATTCATATTAAAATATAAAAAAGGCTACTTGATTTCTTATAAATATGTAGGATTATAAGACATGCGGGTTATTAAAAATTTATTAAATTTTAATTCATTTTAATGACTACCCGGTTATAATACCCTGACTTTTCAAATTACCAAATAAATAATTAATTACTGAAATCAGGTGTTAATTTACAATACAATGATATGCCTAATAGTATTGTTAACAAATAAATAGTATTCCCATTATAATAAAATGTAAGCTTAAAGTTTTTATTATAGAAGAAATATTATTTATATTAGTCTTGTTTTAAGACGAAATAACATTAGTTAGATATGTGACATATATAAGAAAATGAGAAATTTCTTTAAATACCTAACATGAAAATCTTGCAGCTTTTGGAGTGAATCTTGATTAAAGGGTTCATGTCCCTTTTTATCACGCGATTAATCTTGCGAAATCAAGTTGTTGATCTCACAACTAATTGATAATTTAGTAATTATGTGTATTGCATAATTTCGCGTAGATAAAATTTTTACCGCATATTCGTCGCATTCATTCAAAATACTATTTAGTTATGTAACCATCGAAGTAATTACTCACCCCATTTCCTTTGTGGAAAACCAATTTGGAGATAAAGACGTTTTATTACCCTTTTTGGTAAAAATCCACGTTGGGTACACGTTAAGTCATTAAGGGTACACTGAAATTCAGCGAAACGAATAAAATCATCACTTCTATTATGAATTCTCTCTTATATATAGTATCTTTACAGTGTTCTAAAAAGATTTTTTTCATTTGTTACAGTATCGCTGGCGAAGTATCTGCGCATTAAGTACCGGCGGCTTGGTTCTACTATACTGGAGGTTACGAGTAGCTGGAACTCCTACGGGATTTGCTGCGGCCGACAATCCCACGTCCCGCGACCCTTATTTATTTACAAGGCTTTACACCTTTACCTATCTCCCTGTATTCAACTTTTTTCTCCTTATGTACCCTTTTCACTTAAGTTTCGACTGGTCCATGGATTCAATTCCACGCATCACCTCTCTATTTGACGTTAGAAATTTTTCCTCGTTCATTTTCTACGCAGTGCTTTCGAAAGTGACGTTGAAAGTTCTAAATGATGAACTAAAGAAACGCCAAGAAAAAAAAGTAAGATACTATAGAAAACAAAACGCTAAGATTAAACAGAAATGGAGCAATAACTGCAGGCATTACAATAGAGGACAAGATTGCAGCGAAAGAAAAGGCATTATACCCCGCAAAGAGAACGCGTCATCGAAGAGAACTTTGTGTCCGTGCAACGGATGTAAACACTTACTCACTGAAGAGCACACGGGCGTGTGTCGTGCAATTAACAACAACAATACGATGTTGCACCATTCTGCTTGCGTCTGTCCAATGGCGCATGGTAAATCTAGAGCACATGCGCCTCCAAAGTACGAGTACCGCAGTCCCCGAGTTGCGATCATAACCTTTATAGCATTTATGGTACTGCCATTCGTGCCTGCTAGCAATTTATTTTTCTATGTTGGATTTGTGGTTGCAGAGCGTGTGTTGTATATACCAAGCGTGGGATTTTGTTTACTCCTCGGATTGGGCGCGGGCACTTTGTCAAGAATTTGGCGTAAGAATGAAAAATGTCATCGGTTTTTAATAATTACTCTATTGATATATTTCACGACCATGAGTGGTTGTACTTTAAGAAGAAATATGGATTGGCACGACGAAGAAAACCTTTTTAAAAGCGCATTGCACATCAATCCACCCAAAGGTGAGTTTTTAATATTATGTATTTTTCAATTTCTATAAAATTAATAGAAGCCTGAGAGAATTCTGAATTACTTTCTTATTTGTGATAATAAGTTAAAAATTACAATCATAAGCTGCGAGTAAATGCATCTTTTATTATAATTCAGGGCAGAACTTGATCCATATGGTAATTTACTGTAAATATTCAGAAATAATTAAAGACGACAAGTGGTTAGCATGTTCTTTATAAGTCGTAAATTCGTAATTCTCCTGACTTGTCCCAGTTTCGTGAGTTCAAGTAATATTTGGAGTCGGCAGCACGGGGACACCCATTGCGAACCTTTCTCAAAAGTTTGCTCCCTTCTCTCGTTACTGTTCAAAACTGAGACACAATTAATTTGCTTGAGAGACAGCTACAAACTACTTGTCCACGGAGCGTTAGTTCCTCAAACTTAGCGAGGGGCTATCGCGCGAATCTACTCAGTGGGTACTCGAGTGCTTGTAATGTATTCACTGCTTCCCTCACAGTCGGACTCTTGACCCCGCTAGGACGCTATTAAACATGCATGTACGGTGTCCCTAGAGAAGCCGCCCGGGCCTCCTTTCACATCACAAACTTTGCGCAAAGAGAAAAGTTTTGCGTTGATAGTTTTCGTTTTACCTCACTTCATACACTGAAGATTTGGCTTTTCTTCGATATAACTAATACGTTTATAGGTTTCAAATAAATATTTCAAGCCCTTTTACAAATTTTTCGTTTGAACTGTTTGAACAAATAGTCTTGAACTTGTGCAGTTAATTGGCAGGTTGGTTGGTAGTCTATCCATTTATAACAGACATGTCTTAAGAGTTTAAATGATAAATCACTCATATCATATACCTACTACATAGTAAAGTATACATCAGAAAATATTCGCAATTATTATGTCATCGGTTTATGTATTTACAGTTATGTTTCTTTTCATTTGCAATTGATTTTTAAATATTTGTGTTTCGGTAAACGATTTTAGCGAGTTTAGTGATTGCTAAAGACGACCATTTCATCAACTTACTAGCTGTGCCCACGGCTTCGCCCGCGTGGAAATCAATATTTTCCCGTTTTTGCAACGTTTGTCATTGCTGGTCCACTCCTATTAGTCATAGCGTCATGTTATATAGCCTATAGCCTTGTTCAATATGTGGACTATTTAACACAAAAATATTTTTTCAATTCGAACCAGTATTTCCTGAGATTAGCGCGTTCAACCTAACAAACTCTTCAGCTTTATAAAATAAGTAGGTATTTATGCTGTTGGTACTTAGAATAAGACGGACACAGACTACACTCATACATACATTAACTAGACCGTTCTATACAGTTCCATTTCCATCCGTGACAGATCTCTTCTCGTTTGTTTCCCATTTATTTAAATGATCTAAATGTAAATGAGAAACTTAATATATATGTAGAAGACATTTAATACATTACTCCGTTGGGGACCTAGCGTGATGGTATAATAACAGTGATGGTACCAATAATAACAATAACAATAATTTAATACATATCTGTACTTACAACCTTTTTTTGTTGATTGTATACAACATACAAAGTAATGAACTATGATAAGAATCTCCACTTATAATGCTCTCATCAGTAACACAATATCTATTAATCCATTTGATGGCTATACTCGAGTACAACCAGCAATCAATAATGTGATGTCATCAGTACCTATTAGTGAAACAAGTAGCTCCTGCTAGTATCCTTCCATTAATAAACATGACATAGTTTCGTAATAATATAATTAATACGGATAGGGAAGACGGACAATTTTTGTCATTGGATTAACAGGGGTACAATCACTTATGTATATGTAATGTATGAGACAATGGCAGATAGATCGGTGGTTTTAGATAATAATATTCTATGAATTTAGGGGAAGTGGTGTAATTTTCCAGGAAGGAATTTCAATATAAATAGGCATATAATTTTACTTTCATTTGTCTTTTGTTAGATAGGTATTCATAAACCGTTACGTGGTGTAGCTGTGGTTACTCACACATGTCATGTACATACAAACATTTTAATATTTGCAAAATAACCTGTAGGTTTGCAACTCTACATCATTTTCTTTACATGTGCTTGTGAAAAACATGTGACATAAAAGCAAAATATGACTATGGCTTATTAATTTTATGTGACAAAATAAAATGTTATACGGGTAATATTATCTCTATATATGGCACAAGTCCTAAGACGTCACCCACGTTAATATTCTTATATTGTGTAGTACTATATTTGGCCTCCTTCGGTAATGATGCGTGACGTTACCGCAGATATAAGCAAAAATCTTATGGGATAAATATAAATCTTACTTTTTCTAAGAGATTTCTGTCAAACGCATCCTTGACATTTTGATTTATAGCCTTTCGATGTCTGTATGTTTAGAAATAAGGCCTTTGTAATGAGTTTATTTCATGAAACTTACACGTACTTTGTAAAACTTAGACATTAATTAGTTGAGGCAATTAAGTAGGTAACACTTTTTTAAATTAATGAATATATTCATACATACATATATGTAGATATAGCTGTTTAGTCCATACCTCGCCCGTGGATAGCGGAGACAAAATAGATAATTAAAGTTATTCTTTAATATTTCTTCAACTGGAAATTGTTCCTATTAATGCCTATTTGACTAGCAACCTCTTGGGCCAGTAGTTAGAAAAGCTGACTGCAACACTGCGGTCGTGATTTCGATTCCGTAGGCAAACATTTGTGCGATGAGTAGTTTCGTTTGTTCTGTTTCTGGTTGTAATAAAAATATCTATATTAGTGTTATGTAGTATGTATAGACGTATTTTTATCAGCTGTCTGGTCATCATAGCACAGGCATTTCATTGTCAGTTCATTGTCGAATAATACCTACTTAACTAGTACCTACTTATATTTAAAACAAAAACTATTTCGTAATGTCAGATAAAAGGATACTTGTGAAACACGTTAACAAAGGAACCGGTAACTTCAGCTACGTGGATAAAAACAAAAACAAATGAAGTTCAGGGAAACTTTTAAAAAGCGACTTACGTACCCTCTTATTTTTTGTAACAAACCCAGCGCAACTTGGATAGTTTTACATCGAATACCCTTCGATAAAGTGTCATAATTTACGTGAAATATTGTTTTCTGGTGAGGGGAAGCATATTTCGTTATCTTGGTGGTGGTTTCTGAATGAAATATAGTTTTCTTTATATAGGCTTTAACGTTATGTATGTATATTTATTTGAAACCTGTTGCCCATTCGCCACAAACATAATAATGATAGTACAATAATAAAAACACTATAGTACATACTTCTTACCAAAATATGTACCGTGAAATAATATTCAATATTTCCTAAAAGTAATAATATACTATTATATGTGATTTGATTATTATGATTTATTTGGAATGGAATGGCCTGGGTGTGATGAATATTAATTAAAATATGAGAAGTTTGTGTATTCCAGAATTTAATGTTTAACGTCAAGCTACCGGAAACCGGGCTTTTGAGCATTCAAAAAATACTTATATTTTTGGGATTGTGGTTGATCATTGATAACGGAAATAGGGTTTTTTTTATAAATATAAGTCGAAAAAATCACAAAAAGCTTCTTGCTTATATAATGATTGGCTTCATGTTTACTCAGCTCATATCAAAGCCGAAGTACAATAACTAAAAAACATGACCTTCATTGAGTGTATGTATATATGTATATACCTTATACCTAATGAATAAAAGAATTTGAATTTGTTTATATGCACTGAACTAATATTTGCAAACCTATTGTGTATGTGTAAAATAGTATTCGTATTATATGTAAGTATCAAAGTTTCAATATTTTTTTTATCAGCTGTCTATAAAATAACAAACGCAACAAAGGTTTTATTCTTCATTTTTTTGGAAGTCCCGTCCGTGTGAAGCATCAGTATGTGACCTGAAACGGAACAGAAAAGCTAAAAGCGTAAAACCTCTTTGGGAATAAAACAACCGAAGCCTTCCTATTATTGTCTAGTAACTTTTTATTGGACCTTTTAATAATAGCCGTTTACTGTATATTACACGGTAAGCCGAATAGAAATTTTGTTTGTCTGTCTCTCTTGAACACATACTTAAATGCTGTATGTAAATAACATCGATTAGATTATTCATAGGAATCGATAGATCGAGTAAAAATAAAACAATTTAATACCCACTGAGTCAATGAACCTTACTGGTGAACTCGGGGGTTCTGGGTTTGATTCCCACACAGGTTAAATATTTGATGATATGTGATGAGGTCGCATCTCTTCTGTGTCTGAGTATATAAAACTATATATTTATGTCATTAGAAGGTTATGTATATACATAGTTTCACACCTGTTTTATCACACATAACATAAACGTCATCTAACTAGGGACTACAGGACCATGTGTGAAATTGTTCAAGGATATCTACCTATGTAGCCACAGGTACCTACATATCTACATATATAGGTACATATGTATATATTTTTATGAATTTAAGTAAATGTCTCTCATTATAGGCAGATATACAAGGTTATTTGATAAATTAAAGGTTAATTTAATTTAATATATAGTTTACTTTTATTTCAATGGTAGATAGCTACCTATACATGGAAGTTCCATGTTTTGGAGCCACCGCTATCGTCGTTTTACTCCCCCATGTTCGAAATGAAGTTTCATTATCGCATACTAGACCTGTGGCATTCGATTAGGGAAAGCTTTTTGCGTTTTCTGCTCTTTCTTTCACAAAATGTGAAAACTATGCTGTGCAACTTCAGAGGTATTTATGACATGAGCTTTATTTACAAGAAAATTGGAAATACCATATATGTTATATATACTACTATTATGTTGAGAATGAACCTATTCGATTACCTCCTATGTATTGGCGACAGTATTATAAACTGGCCATCATGTATCAAGTACGATTTGGTATGTTTCATACACAGCAAAACATTATAGTAAATTCCAAGCTGTACAGTCTCCATTCAGCGTTGTGGCCAGTGACATAATTTTTTTTAATATGTAATTTAATATTCCAAGCGTTGCCAGTATTTTAACCTTAGATTAAGGAATCTAGGGTTATAATACTGGCAACTAGCAAAAATACTCAAGGGAGTAGAAGACTGAAATATGTAAAAGGCTATCACTATTTGCATAAAAATATTTAAGTTTAAATTATTTCGACTCAAACAGAGCTAGGAAAATTTAGATTTACAAAAGACGAAAGTACTCGTAAAATAAACCTACCTATGACAATTCTGTTTTTCTATAGTTATAAATATCTACGAATGTTATCTGTTACATGCAAATGCAAAACGTAAATTAAAATTTTACTAATCTGTATGATTTTTATCAGCTTTGGATCTAACAGCAATAGAAATGTACAAATAATGTAAATAACAGATACCTGTTTCCGCAACTGGAATCGGAAATGGCAAGTTTACCATCAACCATAATGGGGTCTAATTGTTTTTACTCTTGTTTCCATCGGCTCCTTTTGAAGATATACGAGTAAAGAAAAATATCAAATTTAATTTGTAGCAGTAGGTAATTCTCTTGCGATTTGTAATTCGACGTTGACCATCGATTACATGTAAAATGAAGACCGAACCTACATATTTTTACATTGTAATGTCTTCCTATTGTAACTCTGTCTGTCTGCTTGACTTTCACACTTAAACCGCTGAAAAGATTTTAATCAAATTTGGTACAACTATTCATTTGACCTTGGGAAAGGCCATAGGCTACTTTTTATCGCGAAAAAAGGGGTTGAAGGTGCTGAAACAGGGGATGAAAGTTTGTATTGAAGTATATCATTATTATCCTAGGATTCCCGCAGTGTAGATATTAACGCGGGAAAAACTTTATAACATATTGATTTCCCCGCGGTCGGAGCCGCGGTCACAGCTGGTATAATATACATACATATATATGACTATAATACTTAAGTACTTAAATTAATACAATATTACAATATTAAATTTTGATGTGTTTGGTCGCCTTTTGGTTTTGCAGTCATTGCCTACACCTGTTGGGAAATATGCGTGACTATATAATAATGTATAACAAATTACTTTGCCAATGATAGTGCGGTGCGGTTTTGCGCTTAACAGATAGACAAATCTATTACATCGGAATTGACTTATTTATAAGCTAAGAGGCTCGGTCTCTGTAAACAATTTATTCGTCTCTCGACTTTCGTGTTTACTTTCGGATAAGTATACTCATAAGTATATACATTATTACATGTTAATTCAAGTAATATATCTTTTATAACCACACGGTTCATTAATTACAATAATAAAAACCATATGTGGAAGGAGACCAGAACGATTCGTTAGGTAAATTTTTTTAGGGGGACTATCGTCCACATTTCATTTATCAATCGTATGTGAATTTAATGCTTTGTTAACTGTAAAGGGCTCTTCAGAAAATATATTCTTGCAATATTTATGCGAACATATTTGCTGTCGTATAATTTTCACATTATGTACGATTGAATAAGAACAAATAATTTTTTCTTTTCATGATTGTTATCGTAGAAATGGCTTCTGAAATAAGATTGAAATATATAAGGAAAAATCAAATATATCTACATAAGTGAAGCTTAAATTTCCCGTATTACCTCCTTAACAACACGCAAAATGAAATAAAATGTGTGTTCTAGAATGTTAGAGATAAATGACACGCCATTAGCATCCCCTTAGTAATGTTAGAAGTCTAGACATTTTCTTACCACGAAGGACACACAGTTACGTCATCATTATTATTTAAGGATTTGTGAAGTCTAAAGATATTTTCATTATCCAGCGCGTGACCCCTACCCGGAATAGTCGACCACTTTCAAATTTATTTCTGATTTGGTCTCGTTAAATCTCAATTAAGGAATCTTCGTTGCCATCAGTAGAATATCATTGTCCCCATCTTAAGCAATTTTTGTCTATATTCAATCAAAAAGGCTACGAATAATTTCTATTCATTTCATTTCACCCTAATTATATTTTTATTTAGTTATTGTAGAATAAACTATATTGTATATTTAGAGTTACTGAAGCTTTAAAGCCTTTAATATTTTACTTCTTAAAGTCCATGTAGGTTTACGTTACCTCGCCTTACGACGCTATTTATAAATTTATTTAATCTTCCTACGTGTGACAAGAATTAAGTTATACAAAATACTTTACAATTTATCTGCTAGTAAAACTCACTACTGATTTAATAAAATAAAAAATATGCCTCTGTCTAAAGATAAACTTAATTAGATTATTGAGGATGTAATGGTTATTAAATTAATTTGAAAGCAATTTCAGTTTTCTATAAACTTTTCAACGTTTGTTTAGGACTTAGGTTCTTGTTTTCGTTGGATTTCGTTGAAGCATGGAGGTTGTATTCTTATTTTACAAAGCATTCATTGATGAATTGTTTCAGTGTCGTTTCATTGCGTTTCATAGCTTGTGACCGGATTTCTCAGACTTCAAAGGACCTAATTATTTAAAAAGAAAATAGAATCCTATGAACAAAATCTCCTAGTGCGTGTTAATAATCTCGAACGTTAATTGGTATATCTATATAATTACCTAATATATATTACGTATAACGTATGAGAAATTTGAAATTGTATAATATTTGATTATTTTGGGGCGTAGATTAATTTATTTTTGTCTAGCTTTAGGAAAGTGTTAATCTACCGACTTCAAAAAGGAGGAGGTACTCAATTCGTCTGTATTTTTTTCTTTTTTTTTCTGTTTGTTACCTCATAACTTTTTACTGGGTGAACCGATTTTGATGATTTTTTAAAAAATCGAAAGCTGTTGCTTCCCATGGGGTCCCATTTCAATTTAGTTCCGTTCTGACAACGGCATCCATGAGTAAACGACATAAGTCTTAAATTTGCATTAAGCATGTACGCGAC
>DWGJ01000994.1:0-23057 GCA_018246895.1 Aspitha aspitha aspitha
GCCAAATATCCCTGTCCTTACAAACCTGCCGTGCTTCATCTACATTCATCATTCTCTTCATGCATACACGCCGGTTTTGGAGGCTCTTGACTCCCCCATCAGCCAATGTCTGACCTATTTGATATAGTTAAGATAGTGCATTGAAGCGATTCCATGTAGCGTATAAACGTGTTGGGTGTGACGTGTAGCAGCGCGTCGGCGGCGGGGCGCGGGCTGCGGCTGCTGCGGCGCGGCGGCGGGCGGCTGTTCGGCGTGGCGCTCACGCGGCTGTGCGGCGGCGCGGCGCCGCCCGCGCTGCTGTCGGCGCTACGGCGGCTGCGCGCGCTGGCGCCGCTCACGCACGGCGTCTTCCGCCGGAGCGCCAACGCGAAGGCACTGCGCCTGCTTCGGGATAAGGTGCGCTCTTATCATACACTATAAAATAAATTGTCATAAACATAGAACAATCATTGTATTGCACAAGTAAATACGCATACATTTATTTAGATATATTCGAAAGACAATATTCTTATTCAATCATTAAATAATAAGAAATAGCTATGTGAAATTTTTCGTGTATTCAAAAATATATGTAGCAATTTTAAACATCATTGAAATTATGTCTTGGTGTTTCCAGCTGGACGCTCTGGGCCCCTGGGCGGAAGGCTGCCCGGAGCTGGATCGCGCCCCGGTCTTGTTGTTGGCGGCGCTCGTCAAAGAGTTCTTCCGCGCCCTGCCGCAGCCACTGCTCGCCTCCGAACTGTATCCCGCTTGGCTGCAAGTATTAAGTAAGTAACGCATTTTTATCGCTCCGATTCTAATAATTAATAAAAAATCAAAATTAAATGAGGAACTTAAGCCTTTTTTATAATACACGTGACTAACCTACCTCGAGATGTACAGTGCAGGCGAATGTGCCTTACTCTTACCTCTCATTGCGTGATCCGAAATGGTGATTTATGTTGTTACAGGTTTACCGCAAGCAGAAAAGGTGCCAGCAGTCCGCTCGCTACTGCTGAAGCTGCCCAAGGCTCACTATAACATGTTGACTTACTTTGTATGCCTCCTCCAGGCTATAGCAAAGAAGTCCAACATCAACCTCATGTGCCCGATGAATCTAGGCGTGTGCGTAGGCCCCAGCCTGTTGTGGCCCAATATCCCCTGTGACAAAGCTCCCAAAGCGGTGCCGATGGTCGTCGAACTGCTGATCGTCAAAGCCGAAGCGTTGTTCGGCCCGCAGATCGCTGGTCTTCTCGGCAACGGAAGTCCGGAATCTTCCACGGCATTGTTAGACTCCGGCGCCGAAGAAAGCGACAGTCTACACTCCGTCGGCATATCGCTAGATTCCATGGAGTTATCGACCCCCCGTAAGGAGAAGCTGTCCCTCAGCCGCGACTCGGGCCTCACCCTCTCGGAGGACGACTCGAACAGCAACGGAGGAAACAGTCCAGCGCCGAGGAACATTCTGCACAGCTTGTCTGCGCCCACTTGCAACTTGCAACAGGAACAGAAGTTGGCTTCCCGATATACTACGGACGGTCACAACGTCAATGGACTGCCAAAAGTAACTCAGCGGCAGCAAAACGTCTATTCCAATAAAGCGGAAATGTACAGTACTGTGAACGAGGAACTCTACACGATGCCATATATGGGGGAACGTTATGTACACAATTCGATAAATATAGGAATCTCGAACGGCGTCGACGAGCGGAACTACGTATCAAAAACTGCCGTACAACGGTCGACGGCAGACATCTACGGCCAGAGTCCGGCGAAGTACATCACGGGCTTGGAGCCGCAGAAACCGCCGCGAAGTCACGTCTCGAAGGCCGCTCGCACCTCAAAAGTTTACAGCATGTTCGCGGAGACTCAGGACATTGAGAAAAATGTATGCAATAAAAATTTTAGCCGAGCCAAGAGCTCAGATAACCTCTTGGAAGCGAAACAAGAAGCGATCGAGTCGAAACGCGACCTAGTATCTAGTCAAGAGAATATAGTTTACAGCAATATACACGACCTCGCCATGTTCACCGAAAACATACAAAGACAGAATCAGTATCAGACCCACGCAGACGTGATGACCAATATGAAAACGAACTACTCTCGCGTTTATACCGGCTGGGAGAAGAAGAGCGCCAATTACAACAGCAAGGACGCTAACTGTTTGTCGCAAAAAATATACGGGCAGCTTACCAAGAAACCGGGGGAACCCTCGCAGAACAAATCAGATGAAAAAGCAACACCGGCAGCCACCATTTTTACACGAAATGACTGGTCTCGTCAAGCAGCGAGAACTAAGAGCCTTGAGGTGAGCGAAGAAGGGCACGCCAACAATATGGACAAATCTCGTAATGGAAATTACGAAATAAATATACTTAACACTTGCCGCAAACGGCGGTTCGACCCGGCGCACATGTGCACTAAGAATTGTATCACAGTATCAATGGCGACCGCGCGGGATAAAGACAAGCCGGTTGGAGCTCCTCTTCAAAACTCGTATTCGTATGTGGAAGACGAATCCAGCGGCCACTCGGAGGATAACAAGAAGTGCAGAAATCGTAACTACAACTACAATAAACTGAATCAATCAAAATCGCTCGCTAATATCATAGTGCAGAGCGATTCTAGCAGCAACGACACGCTGTACCAACCGCAAAACTCGTTCAACAGTCGATCGACGGAGTCGCCGGCGAGCGAGAACTCGTTCGAGAACCGCTACCCGCCGCAGTACGTGGAGCCGCTCTACACGTCCGTGTACAACCGGCGGAGGGACATCTTCCACGAAGAGAAGGCGACCAATATGTTCTCGTCCGACATTTACAAGGCGACGCCCACCGCGGTGCAGCCCGAGTACGCCGCGGACAAGGAACAGAACAACAACAGCAAGAAGCCGCCGCCGATGCCGCCGCCCGTGCCGCCGCGCAAGATGATCTATCAGAGGGTACTGAAGAAATTCCAACCGGTCCACGTGAACAAGGACGACAAGTCGCGATCTAAATCAGTGCCTCCATTGTACAGAGACCCACCGAACGGCACCGACAAAAATGGTCAAAACGGCTTAGCACTGGACTGCTCTGAATCTGACACGGAATCAGAGTCTTACGTTTGAACGTTTCGAAGCTACATTTTATCTTTACAAGTAGGTATTTTTAGGGTGCAATAATTATGTTATGTGTTTTTAAAATGCAATCTCATCAAATCATGACTTTTAATATAAATGTTTGTATTCAGAAAGCTATAAGTGCAGTAAATATATTTTAATTTTACCGATATTTGTCAATCCCGCCTTATTATTTCTAAAATAATATGTGACCATAACCTGAGTTATTTCGGTGATGTAATTCCAAAGACGTAAGGATAGTATGCAAACTTAAAGGTATTTAGATGATGTAGATTGAAGTTTCGATAGGGATATCGATTTATTAATTTTTACTTTGTGGACCTTGTAATGTTAACGTGAGCCAGACGTTTTTCAATCTTTACCTGTTATCGTTAAAATAGGCGCGTATTGAAACGTTCGTATAGCTTGTAATCAATTGTGTCATTTATGCTAGAATAATAAATTTAATATAACACTATTGTAACAACATAGTAGAAAGACCTGTAAATATTGTATGATAGTGTACCCATATGTACCTATGAAATCACTATTAAATTCATATTTTGTAATGACAAATACCTATATTGTTTTATTTCCTAGCTAAACATCGATCAATTCACACTGATGTATTCGTTTCTCTCATTCTATAAATCGTAAAACAAAATATATTGGATACATGCTTCTGGAAAGATCTGTAAAAACGTGATGAAAAAAATTTCGCTCAACGTAGTAATGAAACAGAGACGTAATGTTTATCAAACTTCTTTATTTTACAAAAGTTCTTAAAAACAATATTACTAAGCATTTCTGACAATATGTTGAAATAAATAAAATATTTCATGTTAATAATCCAATTATGACGATCAATATCAAGTTAAAAGTATTGACATACATAGACACGTTAATGTTTAATTTATACTAATACGATGATTTAAATTCCGTTAGTTAATAATCGTTACATACGAAGATAGCGTTTTTATGCTGTGACGTAAGTATTTTTATGATTTATAAACTTTCGGGTTTACTTTCGGGACGATTTTCTATCTCTTAACGAACCAAATATTGAATTAACGTTGTGAAACTAAACGTAAAAGAAACTTATTATTGATATGGATCAGAAGACGTAGCTTTTAAATTACCGCGACGGTAGGATCGATAGGTTTAGCGCTAGAATTCTCGTTCTTGTTTTTGTCTGAAGCAGGACGTATGTAGTTCCACGACTGAGTTTCTCCGGTACCGAATAGGATGAAATATATAGCTGTCGCAATGTACAGAGAACCACCAAGCAGTAACACTGGTCTCCACTCCGCGATCCCGTTCTGCAAGAAATACATAGATTTCTAAATACAAGCGACATAGGTACCCACAAAAAGGAACGTGCAAGATATAGGTATTTGAAAAACTATTAAAATTCTGTCCTAGGTATCGCAAAAAACGCGATAATCACAAAAAACTGATTTTTATGACCTTTGACTTTGATCTCGTACAACTTACATTACACCGTAGATATCTATTTTTTACATTGAGAACGCTAAAATTAACCTTTAAGGAAAGTTCATCAAACAAGTTTGAGGTATGAAGATAAGTTTAAAAGAATTTGTTAAATAAATACGAGATCAATAGCTTATATACGAGTATGTATATTAAATAGAATAATGTAGAATAGTATACATTCTTAAATGTACTAAATGAATACTTCGAAGAAAATGCAATAGGTTTACAGGCTGACCTTGTTAATCGCATAATCATAATAAAACTACAGAATGAGTAGCATTTTTCTAGTAATTACATTTGTAACACTTGTAACACAATTACCACCATCGAGACCATAATTTATAAGTAATTGGATTTTATATAACTCATAAAAAATTGACCGTTCATTAATTCGCATTTTCCAGGCATGTATAAATGAATGTACATATAAACCAACTATACAATTTATAAAAAATAAACTAGTTGCACGCTATCAATTCTTATATACATAGGTGTAGGAACATCTGGGGCAAAACCTTAGTAAGGGCTCAGGAAAGATTTAAACATTTCTGGCCACGGTCTGCACATAAGGTATACATCAGCAATTTATTAGGATAAGGCTAGTACGAAGATGCTCGCCATTCTAAAAGTAAAATACAATTAAGTTTAAAAGAATATAGACTATGTTCCATCTCGCCCCACTTTATGTGAAATTAAATTTTTTTCTATTATTTTTTGCTTATTAAGCAACACAACTTACAATAGTTAACTAACTTTATAGGTTTTAAGTACGGCTTACGACCATTTGGAACACACAGAGGGCATAAAGATTACACAATTAATTGGTTATAGCGATAAAGCCGTCTAGTCAGAGAAATTTTATTGTGTTATCCACAAAGAAATGCAAGTATTATTTTAATTTCATAACGGCGCATGCTTACCCCATCCTTAATAAAGTGTGCAGTAACAAGCGGTGTAATGAATCCTGCGGTGTTGCCGATTCCATTCGCTATAGCATACATGCTGGCTGCGAAATTAGGTGCCAGGTCTTGGTTATTAACCAAATTTGTGAGAGTCGCGGCGCCATTAATGCCCAATGAAAAAGTGATGAGTGCTATAGACAGTATAGGCGAACAACCAGTATAACTCAGCGTTATAAGCATCGATCCAGGGATGATATGAGAAAATAACGTAAAAAATTTCCTTATAAACGTAATGGATACCACATTCATTCTTACGATTCTGTGAACAATAAACAAATTTAAATCGTAATCTGGGTCAGTGTAATAATATTTCAGGGCGGTAATTTTGTATAAAAAAAATATTTTCTTACTTGTCACCTATAGCACCAAAAATAACGGAGAATATCATTCTAGCCAGATATGGCAACGAAGCCAATGTGCCTGTGGAGGACAGATTGAATCCCAAAGCACTGGACACGTATTTGGGGGCAGCTGTCATGATGAAGTATAAGCCCCAACCGTTGCCATAATGAAGGATTATCATCGACAGGAATGGAAATGAGGTGAATATGCTCTTATAGGGCGGCAGGGCCTGGATATAAACAAATTACATATTTTTGAAAGTATGTACTTTAGGATTTCGATCAAAATATATAAGATAAACTTTAGGAAAACATTTGCGTATTTTACCCTTTTCTTCGAAGTCTGCCCAACTTTATCGCCGATAGCCTTTAGAATATATTGTTTTTCAGAATTACTTATTCGCGGGTGTTCTAGCGGCGAATCGTACACCAAATACCACCACACTATACACCACACCATAATAGCCAGCCCTAAAACGCAGAATGTCTTTTTTGGTTATGTACTAATAGCACTGATTTCTTAACTAATTTATGAAATTTTACATTTACTAAATATTACTTTAACATAGAGGTTATTTACCAAAATTACAATTATTAAAATATAATTTATCTCCCGTAATACTCAGATGTATCAATCACTCTTATAGTCAATGCTAAGAGGTCTTGATAGTAACAAATGTTTAAGCGGCCTCCGTAAATCTATGAGATTGAACATAATTACCAGGAACGTAAAATGCGTAGTCCCATCCAAAGGCCTCTATAAGAGGCCCGCTCAGGGACCATGTAAAGACCGTTCCTATGGCGCCACCGAGCATAGCACTGACAAATTTACCCTTCTCGTCGGGAGGAGCCCAGCGAGCTGCCAAGTCGTGCAAAGCGGGAAAGGTAAATCCCTTAATTAAAATAAATTAATTATTGAAATTCATAATAATCATATTATCAACTTTTGCTTTTAATTGTGTAACTTTCTTATGACTTATTAACTTATGACCATAATATGTTTAACACATGCATTATTGCAAATTGATATCTTCGTTCTACAGTTGGATGGCCGTGATAGTCTAGTGATCATGATGAAAAAAAGTCTAGGAGTAAGTACGCTTAATAAGTAAGGAAGGCATCTTACCGCTGCAAGTCCTATGATAAATCGAACTGCTACCAGCACCATGTAATGTAGCTGTGCAGCTTGAGGAGACAGTGTGTTGAGGATAGCACTGAGCAGTATTGTTAAGAACATAAGCAACCGAGGACCGAGCAACTCGACCAATCGACTGCCGAGGAAACAGGTAATCGCATAACCATAGAAATAACTTGACAGCACGTATGCCTGCTCTTGGGCTGTCCAGTCAAACACCACTGGGCCTTTTCTCTGAAGAATAAAAAACGGATATGTGTATATATTTTCATCATGGCGTATAAGTAGTAACCTACACATTAGGGTATATCCGTACAGAGACTACCTACGTATAAAAGTAAAAATTAGCACTGAAAAATAAGCAGTTATTGTTCTGATTTATAACGTACTAGTTTTACGCCGCGAAGTCCACGCGGGTAACAACCCGCGTAGACTTCGATCTCGTGGGAATATCTGGGTAAAAAATCCTATGTTCATTCCCATCAAACTATCCCCATACCAAATTTCATTACAATCGGCTAAGCTAATGTAATGAAAGTGTAATAGACAGACGGAGAGTTACTTTAGCATTTATCATATTAGCAAGGATTTTATAAATTCATAAATCAATTACCCGATCAAACTCTCCACTTGAAAATGATCTATACATTTGCTTATCTTCGAAATGACTTTTATTATTCTCCCCTACGTCACATTCGCCTTTGATTCTGTAAGAACACGTAAGTGTAAAAAAAAATGCTTTGTAAAACGCACCACGATATAGTAACATGTGAGGCTATATGTTATATGCGTTTTTAAGAGGATAACGTAACAGTGAAGGAGAGTAGCATGGTAGATGAGGTCTTTACTTCAGTTAAGACCCGTATCTAGCAAAAGAGCAACAAATTATGAGGGATGTTCTATTTTCTATATCAGTGATTGTTTAAGAAATAGTATCTACTAACGATGCAGTGGTGGAGTTTTGCGGGGCCATGGCTATAATGATTACGCTGATGTTGACTCTTGTCATATAATTGACCCAGCATGCGGAAAATATCATCAAGACTATGGTCAGCCGTGTTGGAATCCTGTTCAAAACTGTAATAGAAATTTGTTAGTGTAGTGTCATGAATAATATGGTTTAAAGTAAGTTAGCTGATGTTAAGACAAATTTAAGTGCAAAAAAGATAAAACTTACCAGAAAACATTGTAATAATTTATAATTAACACAATTATACGGACACTTTAAGCTTATACTGTTAGAAAAACTGAGCGCTGTGCAATTTATAAAAAATGGATTTCTGCTAAAATGCTGTTTAACGGTGCTTCATATTTTTTTATCTAGTGAGATAAAGAATTACTGTAATGTTACATGTAAGTATCATTGACGTTATCCTGAATTGACATCATTATCGCCGTGAGATGGATGCAATTTCCTTCAATAAATATCTAAGCCAGCTTAAGGTCCCCCCATATATCTAAATATAGGTACCACTTCGATCACGTTGTCATATTAATATCGCTCTTTGTTTACACGTGTGTTGTGAACAATGTGAACAGATGATCTCTATCAAGTGTTTTCTTTAATCAATGTGACATTGAGACAGAATATTATAAAAATGAATAAGTTATATATAGTTCTACGTAGTTGTTTTTCTCTAGGGACCAAGCACCTACCCAAAATATTAAATGCAATAAAACAGGTACTTAGAATAACAATAATTTAATTCACTTATCAAATAGTACACAATTATATAATTCATCACAGTCAGTAAGTACATTGTTATAAAGTTTAAAATTTCTCAAATGGTTTGTTTTAGAAAACAATCATCAAAATGCAATACTTACATATATTTATATTACGTTCTGTCGATACAATAGAGTAACAACAATATCTAAATAAAATATTATTCAATTATAGTAACCTACAAGTGTGACATTATTCAGAATTTAATGCAATCGGGGATATGAAAAATGACACAAGAAAGCACTAGTAAAGCAGTAACTTTAAGTTCTTGATTAAAAGTTTAAAATAGACATAATATGGTCAAAGACATTCAATATTATACATAGTTACATGATTTAAACAAATTTCAAGGATTGCAGGCGATACATATTGAGAACGAGACAAATTTCTTATAACCGTCAGTTATTCATTCAACTAATTGAGAAAAGAATCACAAAAGAAATTATTGGCAAGATTACAGACCATCAGTGGTAATAGTTTTTTCTTATTTACATGTGCATAAAAGAATTTTTGCAATAAATTCACTGAAAAACAAGAGAGCTTGAAATACTCGTAATCGTATCAAAAGTGCCGATTTAAAAGGAAATCAAGAAAAAAACTAGCTACACGAGGTGCAATCTGATTACTGCAGGTAGAGTTGTCAGTTTATTTAGATTCAAAGTAATCAAATTATATTCAAATTTTAAAATAACCGTCATCACAACCCATACTACAATAATTATTATACAATGTTCAAACGCTCAATTGCCATTTTATTTTCCTTACGTTTTAACCGGAATAGTGACGGTAGTGTCGTTTGAGTTGGCGCTGGGCCTCTTGTCTCTTTCTTCGTCTTCAGCGGGCTTTATATAGTTCCACGACTGGGTATCTCCTGTACCGAATAGGATGAAGTAGACTGCGGACGCGATGTACAGAGAAGCGCCTGTCATGAACACCGGCCTCCACTCTGCGAAACCATTCTGAAAACAGAATATTCCGAATGATGATTGATTATTAATAAAAAAACTTATCGGAATTATGTTTCATTCAACTTACTTATGTTTCATTCAACAAATATGTTTCTTTCAGACACATTCATAAACGATTCATAAGTACCTTACACAGAATCATATTTGGACATTGCCGCCGCACCCTGTGCCCGTCATCCTACTAGTAATTTCACCTCAGCCTGTACCATGAGTGCAGCTTGAGAATGTTAATAACAGTTTATAATGTTATTCTCTTTCCAACGAACGCGATTTACAATACTATGAAGCTAATTATAAAATTATGAATTAAAGATCTGTTGTATCTGTAACATTGGCACTGTACTGACTGTATCGTCATCGTACCTATGTGCTATATTAAATTACCATTTTAACCTAGAAACAACGTAAGTAAAATACATAATTTATGACATAGACTTATGCGAGTAATTATATGTTGTGATAATTTTAAAATTGCTCAAACACCTCTGGTATTTGTAGTAGTAGATAAAGCAACATTGTGGAAACGATAAACGTTGTTCGATTACGAAGTAGATCGCTAATGTCAATCTCGACTCACCCCATTCTTGGTAAAGTGTGCAGTTACTAATGGCGTAATGAAGCCAGCGGTGTTTCCGATTCCATTTGCGATACCGTACAGTGTTCCTGCAAAGTTGGGCGCCAAGTCCTGGTGATTGACCAGGTTTGTGAGGGTGGCGGCGCCGTTAGAGCCCATGGAGAAGGTGATGAGGGCTACGGAGAGGATCGGCGCACAGCCCGTGTAGCCCAGGCCGATGAGCAGCAGCCCCGGTAGCACGTGAGAGAACAAGCAAAAGAACTTCCTCATAAAAGTTGTTGAAACGACGTTTTGTTTTACAATTCTGAAAACAAACAAATAGCATTTAAAACACAGGTAGACATGTTTAATGAAGCAACTGAAGTTACTTTTATTTTTTTCTCGACACTTATATTTTTTCACCGCTGGACACAGGTTTCTTGCCACTTTGAGAAGATTTTGAGCCATGGTCCAGCACCCTATCCAAGTGCATTTTGGCAGACTTGATATATGATTGATTCCGTGAAATTTTCCTTAAATAATTTCGAAGCAAGGACTTATATAAAACTTGTCGTACCTGTCTCCAATAGCTCCGAATATAAGTGAGAATATCATCCTAGCCAGATAAGGCAACGATGACAGAGTTCCCGTGGAGCTTAGATTGAAACCAAGAGCGCTAGAGACGAACTTTGGGGCAGCTGTCATCACGAAGTATAGACCCCAGTTGTTTCCGTAGTGGAGAACCACCATAGCCAGGAATGGGAAAGATGTAAAAATGCTTTTGAATGGCGGCACGATCTAAAAAAACGGATATATCTTTATTAGATGAAACGAGCAAAACCTTTCAATGTTGTTTTCACTAGTTTATTATGGTAATATTAAAGTAAGTACTAACACGGCTGTGTCACACTAATTAGAAAGAATTAATAACGATATGATTTTAAGACAAACCGTCATAATAATGGCAACATTGAAACAGCATGCTATGTTAAATTTTAAACAATATAAACGTTAACTAATTTAAAATTACCAATGACATAACTACTTCAGGCGTGAAATTCTAAACAATGGATGAAGGTACGTAAATAAAACTCGACAACTTCTCTAACATGTGACTGTTCAAATATACTTGATTAATAAAACACTAGTACCTATAATATAATATGCAACATACAAGACTTTTAACTTTAAAGGATTTAGTAATACGAACCTTAGTTTCAGACTTTTGATGAACTTTATCGCCAATGGCCTCCAGAATGTATTTTTTTTCTTCGTCCGATATCCGAGGATGCTGAACCGGCGAGTCGTATACTAGGAACCACCACAGCGCGCACCACGCGAACGCAATAAAACCTAACAACCATCAAATACAAATTACATTTATTCATTCAAATTATTAACAACTAGTCTCTATATATGTATGTACTAGCGGTACCCGCGGCTTCGCCCGCGTGGAAATCTATATTTTCCCGGTTTTGCAACATTTGTCATTGCTACTCCACTCCTATTAATCATGTTATATACAGCCTTAATATTTATATACCTTCTTCAATAAGTGGACTATTCTACACAAAAATATTTTTTGAATTCGAATCACTAGGTAGTTCCTGAGATTAGCGCGTTCAACCAAACAAATTCTTCAACTTTATAATATTAAGTATAGATAAGAAAAATATATAAAAGACGCACCTGGTACATAAAAAGCGTAATCCCAACCATATTTCTCAATAAGAGGTCCACTGAGAGACCACGTGACAACGGTGCCGATAGCTCCACCTAGGAGAGCACTGACGAACTTGCCCTTCTCAGCTGGCGGCGCCCAGTGCGCCACTAATGCATGCAAGGTCGGAAACAAGAAACCCTAAACAGAAAAAAATATGAAATTAGCAAAGGCATGAAAAGACTAAATTCTTTTACACATAAGTGGTTAAGGTTTTTTGAGATATAACGTCGTAAGGATGCCAAGACAACGTAGCCAATACTTAAATCGAAATAGTAAGTAAATACCTACTTTGGATTGACAAGTTGACTAATGATTCACCCAAACAAAAATAAAGAATAAAGGTAAAAGAGAAGAAAAAACCAATATAAAAGCCCTGTTGAGTTGTTTTATATAAATATATGAAATTCAATAGATGATCTATTTTTTATTTGATCTTGAAATACGTCCATATATTATAGATTTTCTACGAACATGATAGTAGGTACCTGCCCACTAACATATCTTTTCAGACGTCAACGGTCAATATATTTAAAGTGTGTGGTTTTTCCACCATCGTAGTATAGAATCGCTTTGCTTGAATTGAAATAAATTTCGTTTGAACAAATGGATAAATTAGGTCGGTCATATGAAGCGAGAGAGTTGTGTAAATACTTTAAGTATTATATTTGCAGTTTATCCGAAGCACGAAATTAATTATCTCGTATCAAAGCTATGAAGTACTCGTAAGTTTGTCAGTTCTTACATTTTTTTATGGATCTCCTTGGTCAATTTTTGTTGGGTTATTTACTATCTAATTCATATGACCAGTTCGTCAACCACTTAGTTCCAATCTCATATTTTAATTGTTTCACACAGGTAAGGTGAAAATTATATGACGGAAATAAAAAAATTAAATAAGAATATTAATGGTAAAATAATATGCTTCTATTAGGGACGAAGTAATGTAACAATACCTGCAGCATAATATTAAAATCAAAACATTTTTTCAACATTGTGCTCTAAATACCACACCTTTAAAATATGCTGTAGATACCTACCTACCTACTATTATTACAAAGTATAAGTTGTTTTAAAACATATTTTAACGAAATAGTGAACAGTTTAGTAGTTTTAATTACGAGTGCACAAAATACACGATGTCGAAATGATCGTGTTATTGCGTGTTATTGATCTTTACAGGCCTATGTAGGTATGTACCTAGGTAAGTATGATTAGTGAAAACTCGTTTTCACTCGATGCTAAAGTATTCCTGACCAAAAACTGCATTGTTGAGTCGTCGTTGTATAACCAATACGATTCTTAATCAATAAATATCCTTGAGCATTACGAGCTTGTGACGTGAACACAGCGTTTACATACTCGTAAATACGAAGCACCGTTTCGTATTTATTTTTAATATCATAAGAATAGTAAATAACCACGCCTATGTGTTTTTTAATGATCTATAGATAAATATATACTGCATTTCAGTTGAATAAATATTGCTTGAATTGCTTCGGAGAAACTTACTGGATTTTATATGAGCATTCTATGCGTATGCCAGGAGGAAATGTCATCGTACAAATAACCAGATATCGACATAAATATGTATAGAAAATTAATACTCATTTTTAATGTCGGTTCATCGGTGCTGCTGTTTGGCTACAGTATTAGACATTACGATGATGCTTCTATGGCTTCTGCCTAATTTTCGTTAATTTTTTTTATTCTACATATAACAAGCTTCGATTTGACTACGAACTCACCTGACAGTAAATGAGATGCTGTCGAGTATTAAGCACGATTGCCTAGAAAATGTCATGTCCCTCTATTTGAATAATCCCAAGTTAAACCATTTTATGGTCAAATGATCTACAAAGGTAATGCAACACCAATACCCTCTGTTATTTAAGTTCGTTGAGCCGTTACGTCCGTTCCATTGAATCACCTTACCATTGCGTATTAAACTATTGACACAGTTAGGTGCCAATGAGTCGCATAGTAAGTAGGTAGTGGATATGGATATCTACGGAGTTAAACTACAAACAAAACAGTATGAATTGTTTTCTTGACTGTTTGATTTTCAGTCGCAGAAACGTTTATCACTGTTGAAAGGTATTGTAATTATAGCTAGTGCATATAGGTATTATTAAAATATTGCGACCTTCAGGTACAGAAACGAGGCATTAGAGGAGCCATTTTATTTCACTGTAGGTAACACACGCAAGCCATGTGACGTCCAAATTAGACACAGTTTGGAGACCGTGAATAGATTAAAAATTGGATTATTAGTGCCGCTAGTGCGTTCGAATACTTCATTGTGACTGAATAAAATAATGAAATTATTGTCATTTGAATAAAAATCATGATATGTCAGCAATAGCCGAAGATTTATTTTTTTTATAGAGTTTACGATACGGAACCCTAAATTCCAACAGATTTTTTAGATCAGACTCAAATTGTATTATTACTGAGTATTTACATTTCCATACGCGCGATAGAAAAAAATATCAAACATCAATGCATCTTTAAAAGATATTGTAGTAAAGTGTATCTGAAAGTACGAGCACATTTTTCTTACTTGTTTCTGTAGACTATCATATTTAACATCTCATTTCTCTTTCGTCGGAATATCAAGTATTTGAACAAGAGTTTTTGTTTTTTTGAGACTAGTATCGCTAAATCGACTTTGACCGTATTTCCTATTGATACACACATATCTAGACGCTTGTGACGATGCGGAAGTTTGTGAGTTTTAATTCCTAAACATATCCTTGTTTTTCCTATATTTAAAGAATTTAAGGGCACTATTTAAAGGCAGTATACGCTCCTCTTCCATCATGGAGAAACCCGGAGGGTCATTGTTAGATAGGCCATGTTTTAAAATTTAACTATTAATACCTAATAATACTTTACACTTATGTTACTTTTCTACGTCAGAATCTGAATTTCATAAAAAGCACTCACCGCAGCGAGGCCAATGATGAATCTGGCGCCAACGAGCACCATGTAATGAATTCTCGCGGCTTGAGGGGTGAGCGTGGTCAACAAGGCGCTGAGCATCATCGTGGAGAAAACCAGCAGCCGCGGCCCGATTAACTCAGCCGCAGTGCCTCCGATAATGCTTGTTAGGGCGTACCCCCAGAAATAACCGGACAACACGTAAGCTTGCTGCTGAGGCGTCCATGTGAATGTTACCACACCGTCGGGCTGAAACGAAAACAAAACTACTTACACTTACTTTTCTATTTACGTTCATAAATAAATATAAACTTAGAATTGGCGTTAACCAATGGCTGAGTACCTACCTATACTATAATCCTTATATATGTAAAAATCCCTTGTCACCATGTTCGTTTGCGCTATTCTCCGAAACCACTGAACCGATTTCAATGAAATTTTGTATGTATCTATTGTTTGGTCAAACTTAAAAGATAGGTTTTTTTTATCTCGATTGATAATCTCATCTTTTATTGCAAAATCAATGTTTTTTTTATAGGACAACACTTATTCAGACGAACATCGTGGTACGGGATTTTGACATATTTGACACACCTACATGATTTCACACATTATATGTTGACATATATAACCACAGCAACGCGTGGTTAGGTCTACTAGTAGACTTATAAAATCTATAGTTAGAGTAGTTGACTACTATATCTCTATAAACAATTTCATTCGCGACTGCAGAGGAAGAAATTTTATAGGTAAAATTTGACGTCTATCGGATCACTGTGTCGCAATGAATGGTAAATATCAGATAGCCGAGATCATCATTAACTCAATGCACGAGATAAAAAAATCACCTAAGATTACGAACTATAGTAAAATGATAGAAGTTTCAAAACAAAGATAAACAAATAATCTTCAAAATGAAAGATAGGATTTCTTATCTATATTACGTATTATTGTTATTATTACATAATTCAATTCACAACATTTTATGCTACTTCCGCATATAATACGTTGCAATAATAGGTCTAGTTTAAAAAATAATACCTTTCTAATTAGTAACGAACAAGATTATAAATGTTATCAGAAAATTTCCATAAGGTTGCTGATTACGTTTTAACTAGGCATAAAATTTTAAATTACTGTTCGTTTCTGCATAATAACTACTTACTTACTTAAAGTAAGATTATCTTGTGACATTGCACACACTACAAAAGAGTGATAATGGATAAATTAACGATTAAGTGTCATCAAGAATAGTTTTCATTTATAGGTACTAAATATAAGGTAACATACTTAATTCGGGAGCTGAGATACCTACTAAATTTAGAGACACGCCTCTAACAGTAAGAAAATAATATTCACTTTTGACATCAAATTTCAATTGCATGAATGGTCAACGGAAACATCGCGAGGAAATCTGCGCACCAAGAGTTCTCTAACGTTAGCCAAACCGTGTTGTAACTTTAATATTAACCAGCTATTTACCAATTGAGGGGTTGATGAAACCAGTCACAACGTATATTCCCCTACTTTTATTGTAAATATTCCAAACCTTACCTGTCGTAATTGCCTCTTCGTGATCAGAGTAGTAGTCTCGTTATATAATGTGGTGTCGTTATTCGCAATGGCCTCGCATTCGCTTTTCACTCTGTGAATAACAATAGAAAAGTATGAATTGTTTGCAACGCCATGGTATTCTTATCGCGCTAAAACGACGTTAAGTGCGAGAATCGCTCGTGCGACTTTACTGCGGGTACCGAATGAAACGGTGCGTTCCAACGATGTGTTAGTGTTATAGAAATAACAATACGGGTATATCATATTATGGTACGAATGTACGCATATGGGATGTACGCATATGCGTTTTAATCTAATGATTCTCAGTAATGACAAGGGTTTCACAGCACGCTGTAGTCATAGGTGTTCCTACATAGTTACGATTAGGAAGTACTAGCAGACATAATATATAATAAAGAATGTCTTTTTCAGGTTAATACCATAATGTACTCTACTGTTCCAGTCTTCAGTGTAATGAACAGCGTCCAAATCTATTTCGTGTATCGAGGGACTTATAATACGACTTTATGCACTTTTTGGCCAGATGCCCATGTGTATCAGATGCGTATCCATTCTGCATTTTTGACGTTGTAATAATATTACATAATTTTATGAGCGCATCGCCATACATAACATGCCTGCTTTACTTTCTCCTCGACCTTACATATTTTTGGGGATCCTAGTCAACTTTTTAAGAACAGCCGTCCTCAAATCGATATTGCGCATTATTTATTTTTATTATAGATATAAAACATAGTCAACAAGCAGACGGGCCGTCTGATAGTAAGTGGTCAGCGTCGCCTTTATACATGTGTTACAACACCATAAGAGTTAGCAATGGGTTTCCATTTTTAAAGGAGAGCGCTTTTCACACCTTTCTTGAAAAGTCCCATGTCATAGCGCTCCGAGAATACCTCAAATGAAAGTTCATTCCACATTTGACACGCGTTCATAAACCGATTCCAATTAAATACGACGCTGTTAGCGATGCGAGAAATTTGATGCAATTCTGTTAGAAAATTAATATCACGATTGTATATCGAATTGATGTTTCATTGCCACTGGTTTTTATGAGCAGCGATCACGTATGGTATGCACATTACCTGTTTGAAGTCTCTTCGTTTATTTATTTAATGATTTAGTACACGGGAAGAATACATCACTCACAATAACAGACGACATTTTGTACAAACATAGGTTCGAGTTATCTCATATTAAGATCTTTATATTTTTGCTAGGTACCTACTCAATTTTTTCATTGAAATAATTTATCTTCATTATCATATACAGCTAACTGTTGTAAAACCATTATGGTTTTGTATTCAAAATTTAGTGTGTAAAAATACAATGCTTTAAATGAGATAAATGAAACCATCCAGTCACGAGCTTACGAAATTTTTTTTGTATTGCAACACAAAAAATATATAAAGTTTGAATGATGATGACTCGTTCAGCAAAATAACATGTTACTTACGAGTATATCAACCTGGCACCAGCAAGTTCTAAGTTTTTATCTTGCTTCTAAAATGGTCTACATGATAATAAAAACCAATATTTATAAGGTATATTACTATGTTATATATGTTTTTTCAATTATTCTGACACAACTTATTAGTAGATACCTACTCCGAGAGTAAAGGGCCTTTCTACAAATGAAAGAGTTTAAGACAATTTTCTCAAAAAAATTTACCTCAATTGTTTTTGAGTAATATTGATACTTTAGGTCGTTGTTCATATTAAATATTCAAAACACATTATATATACACAAAAAAAAAACATTTAAATCTAGGTACTTCAATGGTGAAGTAGATAATTAAATCGCGCAGCCGACCAAATATCGTTAATACGATTCACGTATAACAAAAAATGTTTTCAGTTTACTTACATGATTTATCTACAAATAATATGTTATTGATATATTTATAACATTGATCTTTAATTTGTCAATTTTTAATGATAATAATAATATTTTATGAACATAACTATTTTGAAATAAGTGAAATGTAATAATTATATTCGTTGCAATCTCGTGTATAAAGGTACCATTGAAAAATAATATATCTGAAAATATACGCATAATATTATGAAAGTGCCAATATAAATACTCGTATATCGTAATTATATAAGAAAAGACATACAATAAAACTGTAACAGCATTAAATTCAATAGACCTAAATAACGATAATTAATTTGTTGATATTATTCACATTTGTATGTTTGTTAGAAATTAATTTCATTATTGCAAATTCAGACAAGGCTGTCTGCACGCAAGCAGCCTCCGACAGTCGGATTTCTACCATTGAACACAATCGGCCTTGCTGCCGAGTAGTTTTTAATGTACCAATATAACCGATATGCACTAGTATGCCTGTATTTTCACTAATGATAATGTTTCATTATGAAGACGTTCGTTCGTTTATATCCGTATTTTAAGAAGATTGCAATAGATTAATCACCCAACTGTTACCATGTTATTATTACATAACGAAAAGTCCTTTAATAGTGCCAGAGGTATCGTGGTTACGGTTATAACAAGTTCTTAGGGAGGTGTAAAAATATTTTTTAGAGTTGGTTACCCTGTTAGTGACCGAGACCCGCGTGCCGCCCGAGTAGCTTCCACTCATTGCATTCGCGAACATTCTTTCCATGTTTTTTATCACCAAATGGAACTATTATATACTTACGATTCCAATCTTGCGACAGTAGCAGACCCGTCACGAAATTACACAGAGTGAGAAAAAACACCTTACAAGTTGGTATGTTTCTCGCTTTAACGAGATTGCAGATGCATTTAAAAAATCATTATTTGTAATGGATTTTTGGTACAAACTATCCCATAAATCGCAACCACAGCGCTGCGGGTGACCACAAGAAATATTTGTAAACTTTTAATAATATACCGTAACTAAACAGGAATATATTTTACAATCAATTTCAATTCTCGTATAATAATCAATACAGACACATTGAAATATTTCTAAGAAGATCAAAACGATACTGTGAAGATGTTTTTTGACCTTGCGTGAATCTAAATCGTTTGCGACAAAACATCTGAGCATCGCGAAATGTTATTCGAGTAAAAACAAAAAGGTTATTTCGCAGGACGTTTACTAACTTGTCGGACTTGTGAAGGCTATATGCTTATAATGTAACATTAAAATGTAAGTATGGTCGGTGGAAATCCAAACTTCAGTAAAACGAAATATACCTAGCAAATATGTCAAAGGACCACTTTTATTACATAATAATATAGGTATCGTATGTTCAATGTTTTCTTAGGAGTTTTTTCTTTCTTTCCTTTTGATTTAATAAGATTGCTATAATTAGGCTTAGTTTAATTCACTAGATAACGTCTCTTATATGTATCTACCTAATAAATAATCGGTACATAATTTTTTAAGTTCATAACGTTGCATTGCTGTGTTTTGTGATCGTTCATACGTATTCGGAAGTTATACGGATAATAATGAAAGTACATTTTAAAATATTCACTAACGAGACGGTGGAAGAGTCTTCGGGCACCATGGCGATGATGTTGACGCTCATATTGACCCTCATCATGTAGTTGATCCAGCAGGCGAAGAACATCATGAGAGCGATATTCAGCCGCGCAGGCACTGCATCTGCAGCATAAACAAAATTAATTGTTACTTTATATTTCACAGCAGGTAAATCAAATCGTGTGGAGATACGGGTGAGGTTCCAGTCTGCTCTCAAGTAAAACATCTATATCTAAATGAAAGATCTTATGTGCAACTGAAATTCCTTCCCATTAAAATACGCTTATAAACCGCTAAAGCATAACCGATAGAATGACGAGATACATACGGTCATATGAGAAGTTAATAACTTGTTTATGTAGGAAACGACTAGTTTTTGTTGATTACATACAATGTAACATAATATATTAAAGTTTCGCACGTAAAGTTTATCTCTTCTATCATTTACATTTCATACGTATTACCCAATAAAATATTATTTGATATATAAAGGACATCGTGAGACTCTCGAGATCATAGTTAAACATTATTCTAACGATTTTGTTCACGGCCAAAATTGTATTAAATTATGTTCAATGGTTCGCCAAAGTCGAAAAAAGGCATCTCAATACGGAAATAGAGAATATGGACGGCTTTAATGTAAGCAAACATTCGCAACGAAGTCAAGTGCTCGGCCTCGTGGAACCTGAAAGCATGTTCGCGGAAAATAGCTTTCGAACACAATGTCAATATCGATGTGACGTTGAAGAGGAACACCTCAGTGAGTGAGCCACCTATTAGACAGGTTTACTAACATTTTAAATGAATACACTAAACAATTGATAATAATCAGCTATTCTATCGTATCGCTACCTATCGCTTTCTAACTAGGAACATTAACACAGAGTAAAACTCCATATACGAATAAACGATACATACTACATATAAGTATATTTTGTTTAAAGATAGTTACACTGCTAAGTTCACGAAAACAAAAACTATTCGAATATAAAATAAGAACTGGTTTCTATAATTATTGAAGCTCTCATGACTGGAATAGGTACCTATTCGCCAACGATACATCAATAATGTTAGATATATTATTAAGCAATTTGTAACTGAGAAATTGAGGTGACTGTGAAAGCGAAATCCACTGATCGACATTGAGCACTTGATCTAAACTAGTTCAGCCGAAAAATGTAGCGCAAGTCACTGTCACTACCTACTGAGCTAACATTGGAATTGAACATCATATTGCCCTAAATCAATCAACATTTTATTTACATGATTATTGCAGTCATTATTAGCTTGAATAATTCAAACTATTGAATTATTATTGATTAACTCTCTTGATTATTATATATTGTACTGCTTTCCAGAGCAGTGTTTCGTAACCTGTGTTCCGCGGACCCCTCGAGGTTTTCTTGAAGTTGTACTTGATTTTCCAAGCGACTGCGGACTGAAAAAGGTTAAGAAATGCTAGAGGTTTATAAATATGACAATAGAGTAATCGCTCATTTCTTGAGTAAAATTTGTATATTTGTATAATTGACGAAATGCGAAATATTATAATATCCTTAAATGCACCATATACTTATTACTATACATTTACTATTATTATCGACAATTTCAATGCAAGTTACCACGCAGAAAAACCGTTTACCTAAAATGTAGGTTTTCCTCAATCTCATATTTGCGTTAGTAAGTAATTCTGCGAATGTATTAAAGTAGAAGCCATTGCAAAATACGTATATGTACATACATACATATAGATTGTGAATGATATTAAATATATAAATTATTTGGCGTTCTATCACATTATATTTAACATTTAATAATTAATTGATTATTTGCAAATAACCATAACATAATTCATCTTAATTGTTATTGCTAGTTATAAGCAAGGCGAAACCAACAAGAGCCCGTGGTTGGTTTCTCATTGTATGGTTGTATCGACACTAATTATAAAATATTGGTATTTACTGAATAAGTTATTAGAAAATGCCTGGATTATTATATTGGACTTTACCATGTTGGATTCAGACTAAAGTCATTTTATTTTTTGTTTTCCTCTCAACAAACTCTTTTATTTAATAGCTACTTATATAATAGGGGTGCATAAAAAGTATTCATCCGTCAACTCGGGGCGTCCGCCATGTTTAATTTACAATGACGGCACTATAAAGTAATCATGCATTGTCATCAAAACCATACACGTATGCAAGTTTTCATCGCAATCGATTGAGGTTAACTGGTTTAAAATTCAGTTGCAAGATTTAACCCGCACATACCAACGAAATAAGAAGGCAGGTTAAATAAATGTTTATAAAATAACGTACCGGATTCAACGATATTTATATGACGATTTTTCTCTAAAATGAGGGGTCAACAACAAAACATCAATTAGAAAGTAGAAAAATCTAAAAATTTATTTAGTAAACAATGTATGTACCCAAACAGCTTATAACTTTACATTATTGTACCTATCATTAGTCGACGGTCACGAACAGTTCATTTGATTGCAAGGTAACTGGGGCCTTTGTTGAGCGGTTTTCATTGTTCGCCATAAATATATATCAGAGAACACTAGCGTATATACTTACATACATTTGTATAATTGTTAAACTCCTCAAACATTCATAAACATCACTAATAACTTAAACAACAACGACACAAAATAATATCCATTTTCTTAAATATACACTTACAAAAATTTCTTTTTACACATAGATGTCGAAACCTTTTTAGTTTATCTATGTATTTATTACTGAATAAATTATTATTCAATTTTTAACATAATTTAATTATTAATAAAGCAGTATTTGTAACCTTTTTATCAAACATGGCACACATATAAAACATAATAATAACATTATTTTTTTCTCAGAAACCACAGTTTTTTTATATTGAAATAGAGTAGCAAACAAACAAACAGGGCTGTAGGGACTGTTAGTGTGAATTCGGTTAGTATAAGGTGTTAATAAGAATTCGTTGGTGAGTATTCTTTAGTAACAGGACTGCAGGAATGGGTAGGTTCAGTTAGTAAGTGTTAGTAGTTGCCCTATCAGAAGTCGGTCACAGATGCGTTGCTACTCTTGAGGAC
>DWGJ01000995.1:0-23051 GCA_018246895.1 Aspitha aspitha aspitha
TCACGAACTAACGAAACTGCTCCTGCGAGTCACGAACTGGAACGACTCACGAACTAACGAACTGCTTCTGCGAGTCATGAACTGGGGGCGAGTCACGAACTAACGAACTAGAAGAACGAACTAGTTCCTTTGCGAGCGGCGAACTAACCTTTTCGATCCCACTTGCGAACTGTTACGCCCAAGACTAATCTCGAAGTGTAGGTGCTCGAACTTAGGTACGTTGCCTTATGATTTATGAATTATGTGGCATTAGAATTATGTGGCTGTATAGCTAAAGTCTTGGTTTGCTTTCATAAAAGTTTAAAAAAATTCAAAAATTTTAATTACTTTGCCTATTTTGTTATATTATCCTCAGTAACTGAAAAAACTCACTATTTTATAATATATATACTTGTACATAACGATACTGCTTTTGACTTTATAAATTTTATTAATAAACACCAAATACACATGTAAAAACAACGGTAATATACGAATACATTATCTGTACGTCGTAACTGCCAACACTGTCCTATTCTTAATTCCCGACAGAATCAAAAGCGAGTTCTGTCAAAAATGTTGATGGACATTGGACATGTTATTTTACTGTCAGGCAGTGTGAAACATAAATAAAGCGTATTAGTTTTCTATAAATCATGACTTAATACTTAGGCCTAAACTGTTAAAATGAAATAATATATTTAGAGAAAATAACTGCCACTTACATATTTGTTTTTAATTAATGACATTATGGATGGTTTAATTCACGCGGCATTGGAAGCAGAGGTAAGGAAAAAACTGTTTTTCGATATAATTTAGTTCTTTCCACATATTTGTTGCCTTAGAAAGCATATTAAATAAGATAAACATATCATTTTAGGTCATATTAAACCGGGCTAAACATGTAAATACGAATCTAGCACAATTCGACAGTGGTGTTCCAGACCATAAAATGACTTGGACTCATGAAAAAATACATCTCGCGGAAACTGTAGATGATTCAAGAATGAAGTTTCAACGGAATTGTGCCAGTTCGACTAGTTCTAAGGCAACAGGAAAGTTTGATTTGTTTAAAAAGCTGCATGAGTTGTATAATGAGCTAAGTAGAGAAGATTCGTCACAAACCAATTATGTGAGTATTTTAATCACTATTTTATGTTTATATGTCATCTAAAGAATATTATGTTTTTGTATAGTTCCTTAAGGTGTTACTCTAAAAGTTTTTAGGCTCCCGATGAAACAACACATTACAATTTATACCTGTGATTTATTACCATCAACCATAGTAAAGTAAATTTTGATAACGGTTTTACGAATTACGAAGCTTTCTTTGAAGTTCTTATTTTATATAAGGTATCGTAATAATATAAAAGCCCATCCAAGATGTATATATGGAGAGAGTAATTAATGTAGACGAACCACATCAGGTTTCTAAAGACAGAGATTATTGGCACATGGTGCTTTCTGCCTACCTATGCCTGCCTGCCTATTAGGGACCTGCCGTGTTGGTATAATAATAATATAATATTCCTAATCCCATATTCATCCCTGGTTGATAATTAGATATACAGATTTCGTATACATTATCTGTTATATGTCATGTTGAAATTAACCAAATCTATGTAATTAGTAGTACAACTATTATAATATTATCTGAGTTTGTACTATACTATACAAGTATGTAAGGCATTGGATAGTAATATCTTTTGCTTGATAAATGTATTGGTATTCTTATAATTTATGTTAATAGAAAAATGTACTGAACTTACAGCAAGGACTGAAAACAACATCATATTTATTAGAGAAATTACTGGCAACGTATAATCTTAACACATTGATAATAAATCTATATCCAGGAAACAAAGGATATTCTTTATCTCTAAAAGTTAATGGCAACATGCAACATATCCATCCACCAGACGCTAATCATGTAAGTTTATAGATCTAAATTGGTTTTCTTTTCAAATTTATACTTCCTAGTTAGAATGGAAATGCTAATTAAATATAAAACATTGATATCTTAGATATTGACTATGTTTATTCACATTTAATATTTATAATAACAAGCTTCTTAGGTTATGTTCATATATATTCCAAATGACAATGTTTTGAATCTAAAATAAACTACACATACTTCATTGTATATTAATGTTATCTAACACCTGTAATGTGGCTTAATCAATTGCTAGGCATCTTCAAGTCAAGAAGAGACCTTAATAGAGACACCTAGGTGGCCTTATGAGGAAGAGGAACTGCTGAGTTATATTGACAATGAAGAACTGCCAGTGGTGCTTCTAGATCTGTTGGAATCCGAGCATTCCTGTCTATTCTATTCTGGTTGCATAATTGCTCAGATAAGGGACTATAGACAGGCATATCCTAATTTTATGTGTGATACTCATCATGTGTTGTTGAGGCCTACAAATCAGGTGAGACTTAATAATACAAGACTGCGACTGTAAATAATAAGAATAAACAAATTTTCTCACAATGCACATATTAGTCTTCGGAGGAATTGAATGCACAAACCCTGCTTTAGTAGTCAGGGTCTCTAAGTAATAGACTCATAAGTTAGCCAAACGGTTAAGGTATTAGAGTACATGAATGATCATACTATCAACTATTTACTCATTGGTAAGTTGGATGCTTTATAGCACACCTACTTTGTACTTTATACTTGCATACAATGGTTTTAAATACTATTGGATTCTATACTGGATGGATACTACATATATATAGAGTATATAATTTGACCTATAACTGGAGTCGCTGAATAGTATGCATGAAAGTGATTTTTTACATCAATGTCATATTGAAATTAGTTTTTTATGTAAGTAACTTATGACATAATGAAAGATTTGAATTAAAAAAATAATGAAACTAATAATAAATAAATAATAAATAATAATAATAATAAATTATTGTGAAAAAAATGCTTGCTTGTGTACCACTTTTACGCAATAGTAGGGTTCATGTTTAATATATTCTAAGATTGTAAGGCAAATCTCATGGATGTTTGAAGCAATGCCTGTTTGTTCTGTCTATTAATAGCTTTGGCGCTCAGTAGTAAACTTACGACCTATTTTAGAACATTTTTACATGTAAATATACAATATATAATTGCATGTGCATTAGTGGATCTTGTAATAAAATTCAGTGAATATTTTATTTATTCTGATGATTAACTTTATTGTTGTTTGAAAGCTGTATGCATATTAGCATAATCATAGAAAGTTAAGCTATAGAAGTAGAGATTTATTATATAAATAATTTATAAGTAAAATAATTAAAATATACGTTCTATATGTGTGTGTACTCCATTATCTGTTGTCCAATTTTATTGAATATAATTGAACAAACTATTTGTGTTTTTTCATGCTTAATTTTTAGCTTCATTGGTGCTAAATTTTGTTGAATTTCTATAATATGTAGTTA
Source organism: Aspitha aspitha aspitha (assembly GCA_018246895.1). Classification (NCBI taxonomy): domain Eukaryota; kingdom Metazoa; phylum Arthropoda; class Insecta; order Lepidoptera; family Hesperiidae; genus Aspitha; species Aspitha aspitha. Next base: position 3,415 of record DWGJ01000995.1, read on the forward strand.
AATATCAAGTACAGATTTTTATTATATCAAATGTCCCTATTTATAAAATTGTAATTATTTTTTATATTATTCACATAATTTTTTTTACTCTTATTACAGAGCATAATAACAGATGCAATATGCATTGGTGGACGATGCGGGTTGGTCGGTGAAGAACGCGGTGCTCTTGAAGCAGTGGAAGCTGCATTAGTGCATGCAGCCGCACCACCATTGTGCTTGGAGCCGCGACCCGCTGTGGGGCTCTTAGCAGCCAGGCTCCATGCTGCACCTCGATTATTCAATACCCCACGGATAAGAAGACAAGCTAGAAAGTTTTCACAGGTACCAATTTCACATATTCAAATTAAAATGCGTACAATAAGAATACATCGACCAAATTATGGTATTAATTATTACTATAAATATAAGTAATAATTATAAATCAATCCTAACAACATACTGAAAGATTTATTATTTGACTGGCCTCTTGGTCGAGTGGTTAGAGATCCTGACTGCAAAACCGGATGTCGTGGGTTTGATTCCCACCCAGGACAAACATTTGTGCTATGAGCACATTTGTTTGTTGTGTCTGGGCATAATAAAAATATCTATATAAGTACTATATCGTTTGTATGTATATATATGTAGTTTATCAGCTGTCCGGTCACCATAACATAGGTATTAAATTGCCTAATTTGGGATCAGATAGCCGTGTGATGAATTGTCCTCAGTTATTTATTTATTATTTGCAACATTTTCTTTTCAGGTTGCTGTAAATAGAAAACGAAAATTGGATCAATTCACACATTATCATGGTTTAGAACTTTTAGAATTAATACATCGTCAAAGAGCAAAAAATAGTCGACAGTCTGTACCTCACACTCGACTAACATCGAAGTATCCCAAAAAACCACCAGAGGTAAGAATATTTGTTAATAATTATTTAATCTTACAAACTTAACCCAACCCAATACAACCTGAACATTGTTATTCAAAGTGATTAAATAAAATTGACTTGTATGGCTTTTGGTTTTCTTCAAAATCAGTTTTCTATGAGCATGGAATTTTACAAAAATGCAGTTCAGTCATAGGGCCATTTAAAATAATTAGGTATGCTTGGTATGGAATATTTCCAATGAGGCTTAATAAACTTAATGAATACTATGTTTCAGGTATTTAAACCCATAGAGCCACCAAGGATGGACCCAGTGCCACTTGCACTGCCTGGTGAACCAACTGGTCCTTTGCGGATCGCACGCTCATATGAAAGGCCCCGGCCTACTTCAGATTGTCAACCACAATTAGTTGAGGAGTACATTTTGGAAACAGAGAAGACCATCCCACATGCTGGTGTTGGATTCTTCCACATTAAATTATCGATATTACAGAGACCGTCCGATCAAGAGTTCCTAGGGGAATTGTATGTGGATAGGGACCATGTTGAGGGAGAAAGAAATGGTGCTGCATGTCGATTTTCTTTAGGTATGACTTTATTTACAAATGTTTTAGCATGCATTATTGGGAAATCTTGACAAATAGGAAGTCAAAAATGCTGCACTCTCAAGAGAGTAAAAAAAGCCATAGGTCATTATTTAAATTTGCCATCTACAATGTGTATTTTTAACTTGATAGGTTCGAGATTACAAGCAAATAAGTATATACAACAATTTACGGAAATTTTCACTGAGGAAGGTAGAAAATCAGTGAGGATAAAACATATTGTACCTGGCCAGTTGCCTAGAGTTTCATTCACAGGAGGAATGAGAAATGAAATGGTATGTAAATCATTTAATTCATATCAATCATTATTAATTGTGAAATGGAATTTAAAGCACAACTACAATAGTGCTATGTTAACAACGGTTATTAAAAACAGAAGAATATGTTAAGGTGTTTTTAAATTTCATTTAATGACCAAACCACTTTGCTTAAAATCAACAAAAAACAAAAGTTCGCACGTGATCCCCACTATACGTCTTTATTTTACGTAACAATTAAATATTGTACTGATAAGTAAGTATATTAGCAAAGTTAGTTTATTATTAATTTGTAATTTTCCAGCAACAAAACCAACAATTGCTTTTGCAACGAACAGCGGCTGCGGCGAGCAATTCCACAGTACAAACCCACTCTACAACAGTACCTGTAGTGTAAGCATTGATTGGTTTTATTTTATATCATTAAGTTTTACAATGCATCTTGCTGAACATCCAAAAGTAAAATGCACTGATATATTTTATATATTCATGTATTCATGTATTCATGTATTCATGTATTCATCAAGTGGTAACAACCCATTGGACTGAAAATTATATGGAATTTTATGCTATTTGATGTATAATAAAGTACTACTAATAAAGATGACAAAATTGATATGGTGTATGGTGGTGGTTATATTTTTTAATGTTTACAGAACCTCTGCAATAGCTGCCACGTCAAATACTCTAACCACAACAAGACAACTTCCAATCCTGGTAAGTTAAGCAATGTTTCTGTACATAAAAATTATATTTATAAATTGTATGTGCTAATGACACCATTGAATTTTAATGGGGGGCCTTGGTCATAGTTTTCAAGCACTATTTAATCCAATATTGCATTCAACCTAAATAAACTAATTGCAGTTTTTTTTAATGTAATGTTTAGTTGAGATTTTTGTTCTTTACCAACATTACATTATTGCAGCAGGCACAACTGCAGCAAGTGGGAAGCGTCGGTAACATTGGCAACGTGAGCGGCGTAACTGCTGTCGGAACAGTTCTGGGGAACATTGGTACCGTGGGCAGCATCAGCTCCGTGGGCAACATCGGCACTGTGAATAACGTTGGCCACATCACCACCGCAGGGAACATTACCGCAGTGGGAAACATAGGCACTGTGGCTAATGTGGGGACAATAGGGAATATTGGCGGAGTAGGCAATGTGGCTGCCGTGGGCAATGTGGGAGCTGTAGGCAACGTGGGTGCAGTGGCCGCCGCGGCGGTAGCCGTAGATACTGCGCTTAAACAGCAACCTTCACCTACTACACCACGATTATCACCTCAGGTAAATTTCCACTTTGCCATTTACAACACTTAATGTCCCTCTCCTGATCATGGGTCTAGCATCACGCATCTAAGATGTAACCAAGTCTGCTTTGCTTGACAAAAAATAATTATATTTTAGATTGTATCACTCACAAGTTAGAAAGATTTGGAATGAATACATAGAATAATTTTTATTATCGTAGCCATAAAATGATACCGTTAAAAAGGTTCCAAATACGCTGTTATATCTTTCAATAAATGTTTCATTGTAATCAGGTCCACGATCTCCATTCGACGCAGGCGTCGACGAACCAGCTCTTGGCACAACAACTGACAAACCCACCGCAGCCGCTTAACCCTCAGAAGATGCAGTCAGCCATTATACATATACAGCATCCTCTTATGTCCAGCGCTGGTACATCACAGGTATGCTATTCTTTATAATAAAAAAAAAAATCAAAATAAATATCAAAGAATGCTTTTAAATACAATTTAATTACAATAAATACAATATATTGTAATTAAATTAATCCGCACTTACCATTCGTATTTTATTAATAACTCGAAAATGTATGTAATTAGACAATGATACGCTTAAACATTTTGAGCTATATTACATTGTTTTATATATTGTATATATTACATTGTTTTCTACTGCAGTAAGGGATGGAAATACATATTCAATTTTGCTCGAGTGACCATCGTCTTAAAGAAATTGTTACATTTGACAGATTTATGAACGTTTCGAACGAATGTGCGTTTTCAGCTGGTATATTTACAGATCTTCCAACCATTTAAAGCTGTCCATTAAATTACAGGTGCAAAGTGTACATTACTCGAATACAACGACGACGCAGCAGAAAACGACTGTAACTAAACCAAGGACAACAAACCCGGCAATAAACGCTCTTGTAACTAGTCTTATGAATTCAGCTCAACAATTTCAACAAGGTATTAATTTTTCAAGTATTTTAAAATTTTGAGAATGAATACCTATATTACAATATCCATTTTACACGTTCCTGCTACTATCGCGGTTATGTGACTTTGTTTGGATTGATTTTTAATACAATTAGAATTATGTATTTTGAAATATTGACGAGATTGTAACTTAATGAAGGAAAATAGATGTTACTCCGATTTTTTAATCACAAATTAATAAAAGATCGTTGTTAAAATTGCATTTGAAATAATGTTTACAGCAGCGGCGAATCAAAATGCAGCTAAAGCGGCAGTGAGTTCGGCGAATAGCAACGCGACGATACTGAATCTGCTTAATAGTACGCCCGGCCTGGGCGGGGCGCTGGGCGGCTCGCTGGCGGGCGCGCTCGCTAGCGGGCATGCGGGCGGCGCGCTGCCCGGCTCCGTTAGCGACGACCACAAACTAATGACGCGCACCGTGGCGTTGCAGCCAGCTCGTCTGCTTCCCGCTTCTACAGGACCCCTGACGAATCCCACCTACACACAACAGGTATGCATTTCAAAAACGTTGCAGAGTCTGATGATGACTTCTTATTGAAATCTATACTAAAGTTATAAAGCTGAAGGGTTTGTTTGGGTGAAGGCGCTAACTATTGGTTCGAATTGAAAAATTAGTTTTGTGTTGAATAGTCCATTTATTGAGGAAGACTATAGGCTATATAACATCACGCTATAACCAATAACAGTGGAATAGCAACGACACATGTTGCAAAAAAGCGGAAAATATTGATTTCCATGCGGGCGAAGCTGCGGGTACAGCTAGTTTAATATAACACTGGAAAGAACGCTAACGACATAAATTTACAGTGTATTTTTGATTAATAGGAATTATAATATTATTTTGGACACAACCTGTCCAATTTTGCGTTATTTTGTTTATTTTCTAGTTAATAATCAATCTTTCAAATATATTTTTTTATTTCAATAACAAATAAGATACTGTATGAGCTTTAAAGTGATAAATTGACTTCAAATTAACTGGTTTTTGTTTCAGGTAATGACAGCGTACACTCGCGATAGTGACTCGACGAACGTGTCGAGTAGCGAGAGCGCGCTGCTGGAGCGGCTCATGGGGCCCGAGCCGGCCGCCGCGCCGCCCGCGCCGCCGCCCGCCGCGCCGCAACCGCAGCCCGTCTGTCACTTGCAGGTACGTACCGCTCCCTCCTCATCAATCGTATATTTTCCATCAATGAATTATTATTATAAAATATTTTAATATAATAAATATTATTATGAAATGAAATAATATAAATGTATAACGATTAACCATTTCAGGGTTTGAGCCTGACATCCCTCCAAGGTCTGCAGGGCCTGCAGGGAGTGCAGAATGTGCAAGTGCAAATCCCGGGGCTATCCGCACCTATATCGTTATCGCTAAACGTGTCCGGCGCGCCGAGCGGGCTGCTAGTATCCGTCCCTCCCACTACGTCTGTAGTGCTCGCAAATCAACCTTCGGTGCTCTCTTTACCCATTAGTAAGTATCTATAAAATTTATAGTATAGATGTGTAATATATAGCTGTAATCATAACTAAACTTCAAACTCGCTGCATTTGCATGTATTCACATTCATTTGTTTATTCAAAGCCTTAAGGCCCAATGTATCTGGGATCTTCGATGACCATACCGTATATTATTGTACTCTTATTTATTATTATTATAATATTATACATGTTTCATCATAGAGTTTAATGTGTAAACTATGCATTTGAGTTAATTTGGCACTTCAATAGACAAACATGCAGTTGTAAGATTGTAATATTGTTACTTATGCTTATTGTTTCTTTGTTTGTGTATTAATTATGGATGGAAATAAGCAATTTTCTTTTCCCGTTATAATATTATATTACTACAATAGTTAATACTATAGGATACTTAATAGTCGACTTTTCTATTTTATATTTTAATTTCATATATCCTATAAGTTATTTAGGAAATGGAAATAATATAATCTAGTACCTATATGCCCTAGGGTCAGTGAATTTAGGTTGATATAATATGCTTGTTCTGTATCGATAAAGTCGATAAAAATGTGCTATTATCTATCGGTTAGTGCCATATTAACTCATATCGTCGATTGTCGTGTATGCTTACGAGTGAGTGTTTGTGTGTACTCGTGTGTAGCGGCGCGCGTTGTGTCCGCAGCGCAGTTGATGTCGGGCGGCGTGAAGAGCGCGCGCGGCGTGGCGGCCGTGGGCTCCGGGATCGCGGGCGGCGCGGGGGGCGCGGCGGGCGCGGGCCCGTCGTCGCCGGGCGGCGGCCGCGCCGCGGCGCTCAGCAGGTAGTTGGTCGACTCGCTGAAACAGTTCGACAGCCTGCTACAAATTGTATTACTGCCTCGAGACGTATCGTGGGCGGCTTACGTACATTATGTACTTCTTATATCGATGAACCATTTCAATAGTAGTTCTAATTGATATCCCCGCGATTCAGTCATATTATTATATAGGGGATTCATTGCCGGGAATCCCCTTAACAATTAATAATTATGGCGACATAATTATCGATACTACTGTCTGTGTCATTATCAGACATGATATATCTCGTTCTAGATAATCTCTATGAAGTTGTTTTACAAAAAAGATATACCCACATAATTCACACAATGTAAGCTGTTTATAGCTAAGAGGAATTAATTCATACTGTTATTATCATTTATCACTCTTTGGTAAACCAAAACAAAAATATCATTAATTAAGAATGATTGAGGTTTTGTGAGTTAGAAGTAAGTATGAAACTTATCTTTGCTAGAGTGTAAGGGAGGGAGGGAGTGTTCACCTGGCGGTGCGCATGCGCAGCGCGGCGCAGTTCTCCTTGCACTTGTAGGCCAGCACCTGCTTGATGCGGCTGACCTCGACGTCGGGGAAGTGGCGGCTCACGTACGAGATGAGCGCGTGCACGCGGCGGCGGTCGAGCGGCGGCTTGGTGGGGCGCGACTCCTGCCCGGCGCGCGACCAGCGCTGGCCCGTCACCGAGCACGTGGCCAGCTCGATGGGCGAGAACAGCGCCGCCGCCAGCCCGCGCGTCACCTTCCTGTAGTCGCCCCACTTCACGCCGCGCAGCAGCTCCTCGCGGATCTCCACGCCCTCGCCCAGTTTTATCTGCGGACGGCGACCTCGCACCGTTATCTATTGTCACACCGCGTCGCGCGTTCCTTCTATTTCCACAAATTACCTCCACATTTTTAACTTACTATCGATAACCATTGGATGACAACAAGAAACATTGTGATAAAAATGACTTTAACAGTTCACGGTGCATTAATACGAGAGGTACAATTTCGTACTTGCCGCTTCGGTAATAAATATAACTTTCAGCGTATGCGTTGCGTTCATAAATTGCTATTTGTCTAAATTTCATCATATATATATATCTATATATGATATCTTCGCCCGCGTGGAAATCAATATTTTCCCGTTTTTGCAACATTTGTCATTGCTGCTCCACTCCCATTAGTCATAGCGTGATGTTACATATCCTATAGCCTTCCTCAATAAGTGGACTATTCAACACGAAAATAATTTTTCAATTCGAATCAGTTGTTGCTGAGATTAGCGCGTTCAACCAAACAAACTTCAGATTTATAATATTAAAAGTATAGATAAAGTATAGATTGACGTTTGTTAGGTAAAGGTATTACACGTATTTCTGGTTACATATGAATGAAAAAGGACATTAGCAATGTCAATATAGGACGTATTCCTGTGAGTTTCAAAATGAACAAAGCGAGGTGCGTACCAATCGCGGCGCGGCGGCGCCCCGCTCGTTCTCCCGCTTGAGCACGAAGGGCAGCGCGCGGCGGTGCTGCTCCAGCCACACCGCGTCCGGCACCGGCCGGTTGCGCCGCCCGTCCCAGCGCGCGCCCAGCGCTGCGCACACCCGACCTCATTATACACGCTACCACTGCCCTCCTCCTGCGATCCTTACAACAGCTAGACCGGATTTCTTGGGCTCGATTCCCATCCGGAACTAATTTGTGACCAGCAAATTCAAATTCTTTTATTCATCATAAGGTATATACATACACTCGATGAAGGTCATGTTTTAGTCATTGTACTTCGGCTTTGTGCGCCTCTCAGGCTGTAGTAGACCGGGAGAAAAAAGCCGGAAAATAAAGCACAGGCAGCATAAGAATGTATCCGGATGTAATAAAAATGCCTGTACACAAGTATAATGTGTCAGTTGGGTGGTTGTGTGGTGATGGTTATGATAACGCAGACCTTTATGTGCCTATTTTGGAATCAGATAGCGCTGTGTGGAATTGTCTCATTTGTGACTATTATGTATATATCTAATTATGACCATAGCTTAGTAAGCACCAACATTAGTCACACTTATAATTTGTAGACTATATTTTAAGTAAACTACCAGTCCGACACTAATTGGTACGATTTCGCTCAAACTGCGTAATCCGTGGCAAAATTTTACATTAAGAAAAGGATAGTCCCGCTACAAAAAAATGAATTATTAAGATAAGCGGCCCGGTTCAATGGGAGGGCATCTATGTGTGATTAGCCTTGAACCCAAAAGACATGACCAAATTTAAATGAAAATCAGAGTAATATGTTACAAATACCTAATGTTTTATTATTCATTATCTAAATAAATACAATTCGAGATTCGCCACAACAGCTGAGCAAAATTCTTCCTAAAGCATTGCGCGTTAGCAAGTCGCATATTCGAATATGTACTTTACTGGCACGGAATAAGGTTTAACCTCAGTCCGTGTATTTAATGAGACGACCACAATCATACACTTTAATATTTATGGCAGTTCCACTGCACAGTTCGCGTGGGTGACGGACGGCCTGCACTAACGGAATTTTACATTTGGTACACATTACAATTTCTAGTGCAATTAATTCCGACGGCGTTAATAATAAGCACATGTTTATTTAACGTTAAAATAAGGAAAGATCCTCACGAAGACTGAACGTGATTTACGGTTTATAAAAAGATGGATCTATTGTTTTTAGGATTTTCTCATGTCTGTTCTGAAGATACTCGTTCATTACTATTAAATCGTATAATAAGCATTGAAAACAAGAAGTATGTGTGATTACAAATGCTACAGTCGGGGTTAGGATTACAAACCGCAACTATGGTGTAGTGTAGGCGAGACCTCCGATTAGATTTCATCTAATGTAATAGACCTACTTATCGCGCATGTTGATAGCTCGCCTCCTTGTTGCGATCGCACCAATATGCATCCACACCTTGGTAAATTGAATAACATAATTAATCTCGTGTATCATGCATATACTCCCGAAATGATTTCAGTGGACTCCTCAATAACATCAAACACTAAATTCGACGGTACGGCTAAAATTTGCGCAGACACTTGAAAAAACTGACCCAGTTTTGCACACACAAAGGAGAAGGTAGTTCTATATAACTTTCACATTCCTCTCTTTCAGATTTGTTAACTGACTCTTGCATGAATAAATCTGTTCCATTTCAATGCGACCAACCAGTCGACGATCGACAACTGAAAATCACTTTATATTCTGAATAGTTTATTCATTAATATTTAGTAAAAAATTACATTGATTTATGTACATACATACATAAATTTTATTCCGCACAAAGCTATGCGTACGGGAACATGGTTTGAACTTCAAATGCACGATTTTACATTGCACTAATTGGAGCACACAGACGGGCGGTAGTGTGTTGACGACGAAGGTATAGTAGTCGCCGGCAGCCGTTGACGCCTTCGGCCTTTGGTCGCCTTCAACTCTTCACGTTCGCTAACTCGTGTACAGATCGGTTTAGAATGATCGTTCACGTATTCGTCACGACGAGGACATTTAATCACTAACAAATTATTGCTTTTACTACGTCTATTCGACGGCAAACATTATGTTAAGTCCCTCGAGCGTAATTTGAGCGTGAAAAAAATGACTGACTATACTTTTACTCATTCGATTTCTAGGAAGAATTATTACTGAAATATTTATTGATTTTTGTATTTGTCTAGGCCAAAAGATCAAAGTTTTCATTTAATGTTTCTCCTAATTATAACAATGTGGTTATAATTAGGAATAACTATTTTTAGGTAAGCAACATCAGTGGAGCGATTTCGTTTTAATTCGCGGTATAAAAAGAAGTTAACGTGAACTACATCGTTAACTGAAACGTCATGTTTGCGCTGTGTAAGCTGCTTACACACGCGCCGAAGCGCGTCCAACGGCTACCGCGGCGCTACCTCTGCGGTCGGCATTATACCGCTCGTCTGTATGTGCCCTTAAATAACATGAGCAGCGCTATAGCCTCAAATTGACTGATTTATTGAATGGATCAATAAATTAAAAAATGCATATTGTATATATTTTATAAATGAAACGTGTATACATATATCATAATTATTATCTGTGCTTTTGAATCCCTAGTGTAATAATATTTACCACCACAGCCTCGCATTTAAAAAACTTCTGAACATTAATACAGTAACAGTTTATTGCTTATTGAAATAAATCCTCGCATTAAAATCTACAGTTAAATTATTCACTTGAACAATAATTGACTAAAAACAATAATTACATATATACGAGTATAAATATGGAAGTTACAACAAAGTAAACGCATCAGTGTGTCGTAAGCGCAGGACAATGCAAGCGCGACAGGAGTTTCAAGTCCAATAAACACCATTAAGAGTAACACTAAAACGAATACTAATTCCAAAGTACGTATTGAACCCATTATAATTAAAATGTATGTATAATAGTGCTTTTGTTTAAATTTACATTTCATAAATACTGTTATTATACTGATAAAACTTCTACGGTCACAATTTTTTTTTTTTCAACTTCAATCCATGTTTGAGATTCACTCTAGTTATCGATATTCCAATTTTAAATTTAGATATAACTATCATAATGAAAGCTGTGCCTTAAATTAAGTCTTGGGATTAAAATATAATAATTATTTTTGGAGAATTTCGTAAAGTGCTGGTTAAGAGTATATGTTATACTTATTTTAATTACATAAGCTTAGTATATTTAGGATTCGATTTATAATATTTGCAAACCATACAAGCATTTCAATACCGTAAAGATTAAGTTAAAATAAATGCAATGTCAAATTTTGTGAAGTTGAGATCATAACATTAAAAATATTGACTTGAGATCTCACATTAGTCTGGACACATTTTACGATTATACATATAAGATAACTAATATTGTAATTCACAACCCTAATCATTTCACCGTCTAGACGTCCTGCCGTTCCTAAATGCCTGATAGGTAAACTCCATCGCAAATACTCCAAGTTTTATTTTAAAATAAATGACTAGATGCGTTTTTTTCTCATGGCAATAATTTCATCGAATCATTGAACATAAATCGTTATAATAGAAAAAAAAACTTACACAACTGTAGTGTAAGTGATTAAATAAAAAAATATACATTTCTTACATCCTACTACGTAGAGCAAACACTGAATCCGCGGTTCGACACTGGGCTCGCGTGAACTATGGCAAGGTTCCTATCAACACAACATCGTCAATCGTCAACACTATCATATCATATGTACGTACGTGACGCTGTCACTGGAGACATACAAATACTAACTGTAACATGAGACTTTGTACAAAACTATTAAACCGGGAGCCGTTCGATAATTCAACAATATAACATCTGTGTAAAGATAAAATACTATTGTGTATAAAAAATATTTCTATTGGTATTGTTGTGAGAGGTGTAGTGACCCTCGTGTTCGACACATAAAACGGGCGCGCCCGGTTTCCGCCGCCGCTTTCCGGGATAGACAACGATCGGAACGTTAATATGAGTATACCGGGATAGCGACGTGGAGCGCCGAGCTATATGAACAACGTGTATATTGTATTTATGTATAATATGTAACCTGTATGTAAATAACCTATGATAAAATCAGCACCGGTAGCAACGAACGCTTCAACAACAATCAGTCTATTGTCAGAAAGGAAGGTATGTAAGCGGTCCCTTAGACGAGATCACGTTAGTCAGGAGTATAATATCGGCCGCGCCGGCTCATGACGCGTGACTCAAGATTATTCTCGTAACTCGATCCATTTACGGTCGTCCGAACTGACTTCGCTCAGGACAAACTGTACAAACGCAACCGAACAATATCACGTTAACTTGGCCTATATGCACACGGAGGTAATTCAACGGGATCTCGTCTGAGGGAGTAGTATTTGGAACTGGCGATATATAAATATTGGAAGGCACGCTATAAGCGGAGAGGTGTGACGGCAGTAGGGCCCCCGGCGACACTCCGATCACAGACTAGATATAACTATTGACAGTCTTCGTTACAACATCATAACGCTGGGCCACATTTTGGCGATGTTGCCCAATGACGAAATACAATACATCGCAACCAGCACGGCAGTCGTCAAGGCCACCTCTCGACATTCTCCTTCAACTAACGCTGGGTTGCGGAAATTTGAGCTTATTGCACTGTTCTAACACTATCCATTCCATAAAAGGGACCAGTGCGATCAGAAAGAATCTAAATACATATATGACATTGTTTACGTTCAATGTCTCTTCGGAAGGAAGTTAAAAGTTTAGCGATATAATCGATATTTCCTGTGACAATCAACAGCAAAGGCTTTATATCTGTCGAAATTTTGATGGATCCCCCAGAGGATATACATGCGTTGAAGTACCGCTTTCCCCGTCGAGTACGTTTTCAGAAGATAAAAGTCGATCGTCACTGGTCCGTCTTACAGGAGGGCGGCGGTCCTTGAGCATAACAAAGAGAGAGCGCGTGGGTAGTGGACTGCGGGGGTCGTTCGGGCTGAAGCGCGGGTAGGGGCGGCGGCGGCGGCTTGTAGCGCACGGAATGTTGCGCCAGCGTGTGCCGGCGCAGGTACAGCGGCGTCTTGAAGCAGCGGCCGCACGTGGCGCACACGACGGGCTGCGCCTCGTGGATGAGGCGCACGTGCTGGCGCAGGTTGGACGCGTTGGAGTACCGCCGCCCGCACTGCGCGCACTGCACGCCGCCCGCCGCGCCGCCCGCTGCCAACAACACCACGTTCGCACTGCGCCGCCCGACACCGCCGACACCGCCGACGCCGCCGCCCGCCGCCGCCACCCGCGCGCCCCCGCACCCGCCCGCTCCTCGTGCTAATAGGATTACGCTTACGGACGCGCACTACGTTCGTGTTCGACGACACGCTCTCGATGGCGATTTGAAACCGACAGTTTTTATTTTACATTTCCTGAGGTCAAATTCCAATATCGACATCGAGCACCGGGGCGTTCATCTCTCCTAGATTCCCGTGGCAATAACGAGAAACGTCATCTTTAGCTCCCAATGGATCGTAAAAAGAGAATTGATCGAGGAGAGGGAATGCGTGAATCCTATTAGCATGAGAAGAGTGGCGGCGGACTGGACGGGCGCTTGCGGCGGCGCGGCGCCGGCGGTGGCGGGCGCGCGTCGGCCCGACACCCGCGCGCCGAGCCACCTGATTCGATACGGAAACGCGCGCGCTCTCTTCTATGCCGATTGATTCGATGTGATAATAGAGGTTAGCCGGGGGCGCGGCTGTCCGAGTCGACGTGTGCGTGTAGGAATGACGTGATAGTGATGTTTAGAGAAATTCATATTTACCTTCTGCGTTCTCGTCCCGAAGCTCGGTGTTCATGCCGGCCACGAGATCCATGTTACCTGTCAAAAATATACATATGTTATTACTCTTGAACAATATTTAAGTCTTTAATATGATACATTAGGATGTAATAGATGGACTGGGCACCCGGTGTAGTAATTAGAGACCATGGCTGCTAAACTGGAGGTCGTTCGATTCTCACCCAGGAAAAACATTTGTGTGATTAACATATTTGTTTGTCCTCTGTCTGGATGTAATAAAAATATTCATATAAGTATTGCACAGGAACGATATATGTAATTTGTAAGCTGTCTGGTAATCATAGTACAGGCTCTGTCTAAATTGAGATCAGATATGTTGTATGAGAGGTTGTCCTAAGATATTGTTATTGTTATAGTTACATATTCACCTTGCAGGGCGGCGAAGGGATTTGCCAGCGCGTTATTGTCGTTGTAATACATCGGTTGAAAACCTGTCCGCTCCTCGTCGCTGGCTTCCTGTTCCATCACTTCCATTTTTGGCTCCAGAAGATCGGACGCGGCAAAGTCCTGACACTTCTCCGCCGCTCGTTCCGATTCCCCGGGATCCATGAGAATTTCATTTTCTTCATTGTTCACCTCTGCGGCTTCGAGATCAGTTTTCACCCTCAACGTCGGGTAATTGCACGTTTCGTTATAGTCATCATTATTAGGCCTCATTTGACTAGAAGTTTGAAAAGGAGCTTCTTCTTTGAGATTATTTCTGGCAACATCGGGAGAATTTCTCGCAGAGCGTCGATTTGCACTCTTCTCATGGTCATCGGCGGAGGTCGATTCCACATTTTGGCTTGCGGCTTTGGAGGAGGAGGTAGAATGTGACGGCTTGGCGCTGAGCAAATTACGTAGTTGGGAAGGAGGAGATTTTCGATTCACTTTCTGCAATATAATAAATGAAATGAATGAAGGTTTCTCACATGTATCAGCAGGGAAGGATCTGAAGGTGAGTTACTTTATCGTTGTGCTGCGAGCAGTCGGTGAGGCCGCGGATCTGCAGCGCGTCAGCGGTGCGCAGGAAGGCGCTGAGCTGCGCCTGCGCGATGTTCACCTGCCCCACGTACATGAACTGCAGCAGAGCGCGCACGTGCGACACCTCGCAATCGCGCATGAATATTATCGGATGAGGACATGGATTGTTCTGAAAAATAAAATCATCAATATAACAGTTTGCACACAAATTATAAGTCATAATACAAGTAAATAATTAACGAAATATTATATTCACATTATTTTCATTCTCATTTGTTATTGGGATCGTTGGCAACTACTATTTTTTCCTAAAACTGATTAATGTATTTTTAGAGCATCTTTTGTTTTATTTTGTTGTGTATATTCGAAAATACACAATCATAACACATATTGTGTATATTCAAGCATAGTACCGAAATTACATGTTTATGCAAATATTATGCTCTAACAAGTAAAGAGGTCAAGAGAATGTTTATTTTTATCCATTTAGACATTTCTGTAAGCGTACAAACAGTATGTGTTTTGATTAAAATGGTAGTCAATTGACATTACATAGGATAGCAGTCATGTTTCGGTTTGGTTATCCAAAGACGACCAATTACAACAATGAGTCTTATCTATCAATTTAATAACACTCTTAACCATAATGTTTTTCTAGTTTATTAACATTTTTCTCCTCTAGCAACCTTATGACCTTATAATGTATATTTAAAGCATTAAATATTATTACATTACTTCACATATGAGGTCTTTTGTACAACATAAACTTTATGACCATAGTAGATTTGAAATGTTATCTATTATGTAAGAGGTCAACGACAGATTTTGTAAGGTTGTGTTGTATATAAATGTAGCACTGCTTGTGACATCTCAGCCTTCTAATGAATAACTCAATTGTATTACTACAACCCTAACCCTTGCTTAAGTGCTATTTTAATAGAGTGTGGGTTAGCTTTGTATCATTATCAATTCTTAATACACTTTATGTAGAAATTTGTAACGAATTTACTTTTGACAGTTTAAATAAAACATTATTGTTTTGGTATACACATTTGGTTTTTGATATTAAAGAAACCATATCTACAATCTCTGTCTAGTCACTACCGATATCTGTATATTTTCATTAAAATACTAATATCGTTGATAGCAAAATGTTAATAACTTATTAGGATTTCAAAATTATTTATCAATCTATTATTCATTCAATGTTCAGAAGGACCCAATGTTTGGTAAACCTTTTTTTTCAGTTTGCCTTGGATGCACTGTGGCAGCACCTACTTTTACTATACTTTATCTACACCTACTTTACCTATAACACACTTGGAAAATTGTTGTGTTCTAGTTAGAACAGTAAGCTTTACAAAAATGTGTTAAAGTATGCAGTATTTTAAAGATGTAAGGTTGAAATGATTTAAGGATGAAACATTTCTAAGACCAATAGTGCCTTAAATGGGACCTAGAAAACCAAAGGCTTCAGAGGTATAATTATATTATTTTACACCACTTGTATAGCTAGCATAACATAACAAATGAGGTAGAAACTTTGTATATTCCAAAATATATTATAAATAGATTTGCATCTTTCAGCTATTTCTATATAACAATGTTTCATATATTGTATGTTTGGAGCCAAATTAGGTTATCAAAAATAAAATCTTACAAAATTAATTATTATAACAGCAATATTAGTAAGAAATTGTGGCAGGTCTCATAAATAATGCTAATAGTCTCAACAGCATTATTCTTTTCCACTATGCATATTAAGGGCATGCCAACCAAATAATAAGTGGTCATTGAGGTGCATGGAGAGCTATAAAAAAGCTCAAAAACACTAGAGTCCCATTTGAATATGTCAAAAGTGTGTTTCAGAAAACTCTGATATAGTATAGCATAGCACATTTCTTAAAGTATACAAGGCAATTATAAAATGATGAACAATGCATTACATATCTGTCCTAAGTTATTATTATTAAGAAATCCTATCATGTATGAAAAATAGGCATTATTATGTGATAATTTTAGAAGTATGCATATTTTAAATAAATAATATAAACTAAAACACTTGAGATAAGATAGGATGTAAGGCAAACAACATATTTAGATTTTTCTAGTGAACTTTCATATTACTATATTAGAAAGCCACATGTGTAGAAACGATTGAATAAGAATAAAAAAAACATGCTTTCAATGAAAAATGTATTGGTAACATTAAACGAACTCATTAGCTTTTTTCAATTTAAAAGATGTAGTAAAGGCTCAATGGTAATGAATTAATTAGAAATTGTGAAACAGAATTCTAAAGTAGGTACAAATAAATGAAATCACGAATACTTAACCGGAACGCGAGACATGGCATTTGTAAGTAGATCAAGTGTTTTATACATAACAACTTTCACTAGAGTCATTGTAATGGTGACACATCAAGTGTGGGGAGTGAAAGATGGACTTACTTTGAATAACTCCTTGAAATAAGGACTGCACGCCGAAAGAACCACTTTGTGGGCTTCCAGCCTGTGTCCCTCGCATGCCAGGGTGACATCCACGAAGTCCTCATCATCGCGCAGTGCCTCGAATTGAGAAGTTATATTTGCTTGAAAATTGTTCCATCTCAAACAGAATTGCTGGTCGCCACCCAGTTCTGTACCTTCCATTACTTATAGACATAACTCGATATCCCTGCTCATTTAATTGCTTGATAAGAATAGTTAATTATTGAAAATAAATATATCACAGTAACTTGCAATTTCAGTCGCCGTCTGGCCGAAAATCTTGAAAGAAAACAATCAATAAAATCTCGTACCAATATAAGAAAAATAAAACTTTTTAATTTGTCATTCATTTGCTGATGGGTACATTCACTTCAACGTTCCGTTACATTTTATGGTTCGTTATCGGTTTTTGTTACTGAACAATAACATTATATTATTTACCTTTATGTGATAACTAAGCACTTATTTATATTGAATAAGAATATTTTTGTAACAATATTTTTATGTAATTTGTATGAATTATCAACTCATAGTAAAAACAATTTTACGGTTTTCATTAAATGCTTGTCAGTGTTGCTGTCAATTCTATTGATGTTAATATTTTATTGATTCCATGGCCAATAGACATAGACAAGATATTGTCATCATGCAATATTGTAGTAACTTCGTTTAATTTTACAAATATTATTTATTTTAAACCAAGGTATATTGCCATTTTAGGTATACAAGTCTTACGTGTTGCGATTAATAAGGTTGATTGTACAATTATATTTTAGGATTGTAGCATTGAGTCATGAAAAAATGAAAATACATTGATAGTATTTGCAAGTAAATATGATTGGCTGTAAATTAACTAAAAGTAAAAACTTGTGCTCACGTCTTTGATCAGGAGTATACCTCCCGTTTCTAGATAAAGATTTTTAAATGCGACTAAAACTGAATTAATACAACTTAACTATAGTATGATTTATATTAAAGCTATAACCGCTGAAGACTGGTATCTATATACCTTTACGTGTGTTGGTATCAGGCATGGGCCCTTTCATATGAATTTACTTGTTTATACAGGAATTTAGGAGTTAGCGGAGATTCAAATAAAAGACATTCTTAAAAATATAAGGTCATTAAAGTAAAAATAAATGAATAATCACTACATTATTAGAATTCATTAAACCCTTACAAATAACTATAGGAATCTGATGATAACATTAGTGACATGAATGAAGGGACTATAAATTACTGAAGTATACAGACAAAATACTCTTTTTTGTATCTGCGAAGATGAGT
The DNA here is from genome assembly GCA_018246895.1 of Aspitha aspitha aspitha. Lineage (NCBI taxonomy): Eukaryota > Metazoa > Arthropoda > Insecta > Lepidoptera > Hesperiidae > Aspitha > Aspitha aspitha. Next base: position 21,780 of record DWGJ01000995.1, read on the forward strand.
AAAAGAACAGGCAGCAGTCACAAATACACTTTATATGTATGAATGGTACTGTTAATATAATTTGGTTCTGTGATTATTGTTAAATAATTCTATACTACCTGTTTACAATGCATTTTAAGGACCGACTGCTTAATGTGCCCCCCAGTGTAAACTCATGAAAATTATTATTAACAGCCATCTATGTAAGTGCCAACTACACTTGGTGTCACTAAATTTTGTAGATTATTTGCATACTGGCTTATGTGCCAGTTCTGTATACATACATAATATAAACTCAGACTTATTTACCACAGGGGTAGACAAAGCTTGAAGTCCACTAGCTATGGATTTGGGAAACATTGTAATATGCAATTAATGTATATATCCCTTTACATATAATGAACAAAGCTATTTAATCCATATATATATACTAGGCATTTTCTATATATGGGTGAATTGGAAATGTCTATAGAAATTCAGTTGTAACTATTATTATATGCATATGTTAATGAGAAAGTTAACAAAACCAATGTTTAATGTTTATTAATTAAAAATAAACACTGAATTATATCACAACAAGCTACTGTAGGTGTGTAAGCAAACAGTTATAACATTTGTTCGCCTTCTGCCATTTCCTTGAGATTTAACAATTCTATTTGCCCATGGCCTCTGGTCTCAGAACTGACGAGCTCATGTAAATCTCTAAACTTGCCGGGATCTATTAAACCAACAATTTTAACTGTACTATCTTCCCATGTTTCCTCTTCTATGATCATACCCATTTGGTGAATCTTATCTCTTGTTTTTCGAGCACTTTTCCCACTCAGTTGTATCAACATGGTCATCTGTGCTCTCTCTATTGGTATCACTTCTTTCATCAGTTGTATTACCTCTAGCGCTTGCTGCTTTGCATTTCTGTTAACGTTCACTGAATAGTGTATATCCTTCATTACTTTTTCTATCATTGAAACCGGGTATGGCCTCTTTGATTCTGGATCGACACACTTATCAGCGACGGTGGTGGCTATGTCTTTGAAGAGGGTGTCTATTTGTGACTGTCTCTCCTTGTCCGACACTTGCAGTTCACCTTTTTCAAGAATTTCTTTGCATATTTCTGTTTGATCATCCTTACCAAATACTTTGATTAAATCCTCCTTTTTAGCAACTTGACCTTTTGATACATTTGTAAATACAGTGTGTGTTTGCAGGACTTCGTCTATATCTTTCTCCCTATGGAAAAAACAATTATAACTCGGTGAAATATTTACCGATCTTTACAGAAGGATCTCAAGA